>PVIW01009891.1:0-48380 GCA_004026585.1 Noctilio leporinus
AAGCCAGTCAGTGAAGGACAAATATCATATGATCTCACCTCTTACGGGACAATAATGAACAAAACTAACAACAACCAACACAGAACCAAGTATATGAATACAAGGAATAGGCCTTCAGTGGTCAGGGGAACGGGGTAGGGGGGAGGGAGAGGTAGAGGCAAAGATGGGGAGCAGCTTAGACAAGAACCTAGTATAAAGGTACCATGGACATGGACAACGGGTGGGATTGACTTTGGGGGGAATGGGTGGGTGGGTGGGGGGACAGAGGGGAGCAAAAAGGGGATGGATGTAATACAACAACAATAAAATTAAAAAAAAAAAAAAAAAAAGTCCCATCTCCTAAAACCATTACCTTAGGGGTTAATTTTTAAACATAAATTTAGAGGTACACAAACATTCATACCATAACATCTATCTAATAAAACACTTATTTGTTGATAAATATTCAGGTGGCTTCTATGTTTTCTATTACAGTCAATGTGACAACGATTTTTCTTACACATGCATCTTTTCTGTAGTATGGGTATCTAGTAATTTCTAGTCAAATGGTTTGATTTTTTTAATGTACAGGGTGTGTACAATCAATTAGCAATAACTTTGCATCTCCTTATTTCACATGCTTCTTATTAATTTTGAAAAACCATGTTTCTAAGGTTATAAGTTAACATCATTGTTTCAGACATAAAATATTAAATTCTGAGAGCAATCTTCACATTGAAGGAATATGATGTTAGAGCAATTATAATTTCTGGACTGCATGCAGGGCAAACTGCCAAGGAAATTGCAGACTTCAATAACATCCCTTTATGTACAGTTACAATGTGAGGAAGGTATATGATGCTGATCCTGATGTCTCCACACCAACAAGGAAAACACATAAAGTACACAAGGATTGCACAAGTTCAGATATTTTACACAGAATACAGGAGATTATCCATAAAGATCCAGGATGTTTACCTTGATGTTTTGAGGGAAGTAGTTGTACCATGGATGAAGCAAGTCACAAATGGACATCATTATATCTTCCAACAAGATGGTGCACCAGCACATAATGCCAAAAAGGTGCAAGAATGTCTCAGTGTCAGTGTTCCTCAATTCTGGTCAAAGGAAATATGGCCCTCTAGTTCACCAGATGCAAAATCTTTAGACTATTATGTATGCAGGGTTTGTGAGAGAAAAGTTAATAAACAACCTA
Source organism: Noctilio leporinus (assembly GCA_004026585.1). NCBI lineage: Eukaryota > Metazoa > Chordata > Mammalia > Chiroptera > Noctilionidae > Noctilio > Noctilio leporinus. Next base: position 1,196 of record PVIW01009891.1, read on the forward strand.
ATTCCAATAAAGAGGCTGTTATAGCTAAGATTGAAAACATTATGATGTCCATGGATGAAGAAAAGTTCATAAAAATGTGCTCAAGATTCCAAAGTTGAATTGAGTCTATTATTGCACCAAATGGAGACTTTTTTGAACAATTAAAAAAAATAATGACTATGTTTATGTATTTACATATAAGAATAAATTTATTTTAAAATATAATACTTTTGTGGTATGTTGTTTTATTTTACTAAAATTTTGTCAATTGATTGTGCACACCCTGTACTTTCTCAAGTAGGCCATCTCTGAGTAACATCAGTTTTATAAGTTACATAAAATTTATAGATCTTAGTGTATTTGCTTTCCAGAACCAGAATCTATTTATAATCTTTGTTTGCTTGCTTCTGCTATGGTCCAAATACATAGGCTTGTAACTAATCATTTTATTTATTTCACTTAAAAAGTACCTTTGTAACAAATCTTAGATAAGAATTTTATGAGCGTTATATTTACATTTTCTTTTTTTTGAAATCAGCCTTAAAATGTCTATTGATTAAATTTTATTGGTAAATTGTACACTGTCAATTTTGTTTTCTTTCTACATGTACACAAACCATCTACGATATCAGTGCAGCACAAGCTCTAGGTCTACTCACCTTACTCCTCTTATTCCACAAGCAAGTTAATCATTTTGGCAGCAGCATAAAAAATTACCAATTTGTTCATGATATAGGGTTGATTGTGGAACATTGTAAGAATCCCTGTGGACTGCATCCTCCCAGGGATTTTTTTTATAAAGTAGAGATGAATATGTATAGTTATTGGGCCCAGTCTCTTTAATCTTTTCATCTGCTGGGGAGTCCATTCCAACAATGCAAGAGACTGTAGGTAGATAGTTTATTTCCCAATCACACACCTGTCTGGAACAGAGAAGTAAAGAATGCTTTCTTTGGATTTCAGGCCTACTAAAGTAGCCTTCACTTCTTTACTTTTTTTCTCTGCACTTTAGTCAAGCTCTTTAAAAAAAGAAAAAAAAAATACTTTAACCTTTATTTTCCACTACCATTTAGTTCCCTTATACCTTCTCCTCCCATATTGTTATCCATGTCCACGAGGCTTTTTCCTTTTTGCTTAACCCCTCCACTCCTGTATCTATCATGCCCCACTATCATCAACTCTCCATCTATATGAGTCTGTTCTCTTTTGCCTGTTAGTTCAGTTTGTTAATTAGATTCCGCAAATTAGTGGAATCCATGCATTTGCAATAGTATAGATGGACCTAAAGAACATTATGCTAAGTGAAATTGTCAAGCTCTTTTAATTGCTCTTACTGTGTAGATGTGAGTATATCCAAGTCAAGTAACATTTCTCAAGATGTCCTATTTTATTTTTAATTAAAATTTATCTGAATGAGGTGATACACCAAGTATAATGGATGGCTAAGATGAGAAGACTCACATTTCTGATGAAAATTTTGAGCTCTGAGATCATTATAGAATTTGTAATTACTTTCAGAACCATTAGGAGGGTATTCAGATAAGTATTCAACGCATGCTGGCTTTACAGGAAGCAGATATAAATATTAGCATATCTCAATATTTATTCCTCAGCCCTGTTCTTTCTGCCTCAATCACCTTGGTCCAAGGAAAATAATATTTGTACATAATGTTTCTTATAATCATAGATAAATAATATATTGACTGTGACTATGTCCCTGAGGTAAAAAAAGATGGATACAATGGTGCATTATTTAACTATCCAGAATTGTCCCACCTGCCATCATATCCCTGTCATTAAGGCTAGTCCTTGATGAAACTCAGACCCCAAATTCCTATGATTACCTACGCTTATAAACTGCACTGTATTATACACAGTATTTCTTAAGAATCCATTTTTCAAAATAAACTTTTTTATTTTATGGTAATGTTAGATTTACAGATAAGTTGTGAAGATATTAGAAAGAGTCCCCATATGTCCTACACTCAATTTCCTCCATTCTTAGCATTTTATATTACCAGGGTGCATTGGTCAAAACTACTGACATCAATCCATTCTAAAATTAGAGGATCCATTATTTCACCCTAGTTTTAAAAAGGGATGAAAAAAACTTTAATATCCCAGATCTTAGTTTATTTTTTAATATTTTATTATTTGTTTGTAGAGTTGTCTCAATTTTCCTGCTTTGCTTCCCTTTACCCAGACCATCCCACATCCATAGTCAATCCTGACACTGTTGTCCATGTATATGGATCCTTCCTATATATTCTTTGACTAATGTCTTCATCTTCTTTCAATCAGTCCATACAACAACTCCGCCACTGACAGACTGTTCTATGATTCTATGTCTCTCATTCTATTTTGCTCATTAGTTTATTTTGTTCATTAGATTCCTTTTTAAGTGAGATAACATGGTATTTGTCTCCCATCTGCTGAATTATTTCACATAGAATTTTAGTTTCCCATTCCATCCATGCTGTCACAAAAGGTAGGAATTCTTTCTTTCTGCTGTGCAGTATTCCATTGAATAGATATACATACCATAATATTATTATCCACTCATCTACTGATGTACACTGAGGCTGTATCCAGATCTTGCTTATTGTAAATAACACTGCTATAAACATGGTGGTACATAAATTATTTTGAATTGATGATTCAGGAGTCTTCAGATATATTCCCAACAGTGGAGTTGCTAGGACAAAAGGCAGTTGTTTTTAGTGTTTTGAAGAATTTCCCTACAGTTTTCCACAGTGGTTGCAACAGTCTGCATTCCCAGCAATAGTGCTCTAGAGTTCCCTTTTCTCCACATCCTCACCAGGACTTGTTTGTTGATTTATTAATGACAGCCACATGGCAGGTGTGAGGTGTTATCTCATTGTTGTTTTAGTTTGTAACTCTCTGATGTCTAGTGACATTGAGCATTGTTTCATGTCTATGGGTCCTTTGTAAGTCCTCCTTGGAGAAGTATCTATTCATATCCTTTGCTCATTTTTCAATTGGATTGTCTTCCTGTTGTTGAGTCATATAAGTTCCTAATATATTTTGGATATTAAACCCTTATCTAATGTATAATTGGCAAATATATTCTCCCATGCAGTTGGTTCCCTTTTCATCTTGATGATGGTATGTTTTAATTCTGCAGAAGCTTTTTTATTTGATGTAGTACCATTTGTTTAGTTTTTTCCTTTATTTCCCTTGCCCTAGGAGATATATGGGCAAAAATATTGCTACATGAGTTATCTGAAATTTTACTGCCTACATTTTCTTCTATAATTTTAATGGTATCACAACTTATATTTAAGTCTTTTATGCATTTTGCATTTATTCTGGTGTATGGTATGAGATGGTGATCTAGTTTCTTTCTTTATTTCTTTTTCTTTTTTTCTTTTTTTAGTATGTAACAGTTCAGGTCTCCTAACACCATTTATAGAAGAGGCTATATTTATTCCACTGATGCACTTGCATTTTTTGTCAACTATTAACCATGAGGATGTGAGTTTACCTCTGGGTTCTCTATATTGTTCCATTGATCCATATGTCTGTTCTTATGCTAGTACCAGACTTTTTTCTTTTAAAATTTTAAAATATTTTTTATCTTATTATTTATTTATTTATTTATTTTTGTCTTTAAGAAATGCTTTTTATTTTGGGAAAAAGTCAAAAAAAAAAAAAAAAAAAAAAAAACCAATTGAATCATCTCTGGCCCATCCTCTGAGATGACAATGGGCCTTGTGGTCACAGACAAGCAGAAGCTATAGATGGGAATTCTTCCAAATGAAGAAGTAGGCAGTTTCCACTCCAAGAGTCTCAACAAACAGGGTCAAAACTGAAAACTTTGTTTATTAGCACAACTACTGTTATTTATGTGATTATGTACATTTCAACTTAAGCAAGATTTTTTAAAAATTTGACTTTATTGTTGTTGTATTATATCCATCCCCATTTTACACTATTCTGTCCACTTCCATACCCAACCACTTCCCAACAAAGTCAATCCCACTTGTTGTCCATGTCCATGGTTCTTTCATACTAGTTTCTTGACTAAACTGCTCCACTTCCTTGAGTTTTCCTCCCAACTCCTCCATATCCCTCCTCCCTCCACACTGCCCACTGAAGGTCTATTAATTGTATTCATGTATATGGTCCTGTCTTGCTTGTTTGTTTTGTTCATTATTGTCCTGTAATGGGTGAGATCATGTGGTATTTGTCCTTCACTGACTGGCTTATTTCACTAAGCATCATACTCTCCAGTTCCATCCATGTTGTTGCAAAGGTTAGGAGTTCCTTCTTTCTTTCTGCTGTATAGTATTCCATTGTGTAAATGTACCAAAGTATTTTTATCCAATTATCCACTGGTGGGCACTTAGACTGTTTCCAGCACTTTGCTATTGTAAATAGTGCTGCTATGAACATAGGTGTACATAGGTTCTTCTGAATTGGTGTTTCAGGATTCTTCAAGTATAGACCTAGTAGTGGAATTGCTAGATCAAAAGGCAGTTCAATTTTTAGTTTTTTAAGGAAACCCCATACTGTTTTCCTTAATGGCTACACCAGCCTGCATTCCCATCAGCAGTGTACCAGGCTTCCATTTTCCCTGCATTCTTGCCAACACTTGTTGTTTGTTGATTTGTTGATGATTGCCAATCTGACAGGTGTGAGATGGTATCTCATTGTGGTTTTAATTTGCATCCCTCTAATGGCTAGCGAGGTTTAGCATTCTTTCATATGCCTTTGGGTCTTTTGTATGTCATCTCCAGAGAGGTGTCTGTTCATGTCCTTTGCCCATTTTTGAAAAGGGCTGTCTGTCTCCCTGGTGTTGAGTCACATTAGTTCTTTATATATTTTGGATATCAAACCCTTGTCTGAGGTATCATTGGCAAATATGTTTACCCAAACAGCTGGTTCTTTTTGAATTTTGCTGATGTTTTCTTTAGCTGAACAGAAACTTTCCAGTTTGATATAGTCCCATTTGTTGATTTGTTCTTTTATCTCCTTTGCCCTTGGAGAAGTATCAGTAAACATATTTCTGTACAGGATATCTAAAATTTTACTGCCTATATTTTTCCCCAGGACATTTATGGTGGCACTGCTTATGTTTAAATCCTTTATCCATCTCGAGTGTATTCTGGTGTAAGGTGTAAGTTGGTGGTCTAGTTTTATTTTTTTGCATGTTGCTTTCCAGTTCTCCCAACACCACCTTTGAAGAGAGTGTTTTTACTCCATTTTATGTTCCTTCCCACTTTGTGAAACATTAATTGACTGTAGAGTCCTGGGTTTATTTCTGGGCTCTCTATTTTGTTCCATTGATCTATATGTCTATTCTTGTGCCAGTATCAGACTGTTTTGATCACAGTTGCCTTGTAGTATATTTTGATATCCAGTATTGAGATTCCTCCTGTCTTGTTCTTCTTTCTCAGGATTGCTGTGATTATTTGTGGGTGTTTTTGGCTCCACATACATTTTTGAAGTATTTTTTCTATCTCTGTGGTATTTTAATTGGGATTGCATTGAATCTAAAGATTGCTTTGGGTAGTATGGACATTTTAATGATGCTAATTCTTCCCATCCATGAACATGGTATATGCATCCCTTTATTTGTATCTTCCTTAATTTTTTTCTTCAGTGTTCTGTAGTTTTCTGAGTACAGGTCTCTTACCTCCTTGGTTAAGTTCATTCATAAGGACTTCATTTTTCTTATTGCTGTGGTAAATGGGATTTGTTTTCTTGCTTTGATCTCTGATATTTCATTATTAGTATACAAAAATTATTTTGATTTCTGAATATTGACAGCTATTTTCCTAAATTTGCTTATTAGGTTAAGTAAGTTTTTGGTGGAGTCTATCAGGTTTTGTATGTACGCCATCGTATTACCTGCAAATAATGACAGTTTAATTTTCTCCTTTCCAATTTGGATTCAATTGATTCCTTTTTCTTCTCTGATAGCTATGGCTAGAACTTCCAAAATAATATTGACCAGAAGCAGAGAACGTGGACAGCCTTGTCTTGTTCCTGATCTTAGGGGAAAAATTTAGTGTTTTCCAATTGTGTATGATGTTGGCTTCATGTTTCTCATATATGGCCTTTATTATGTTGAGGTATGCTCCCTCTAGTTCCATTTTGCTGAGTATTTTTATCATAAATAATTTCTGTAATATATTAAATGTTTTTTCAGCATCTATTGATATGATCATATGGTGTTTGTTTTTTTATTTTGTTGATGTGGTATATGACATTTATGGACTCATGAATGTTTTACCATCCTTTCATACCTGGGATGAAGCCCACTTGATCATGGTATATGGTGTTTTGAATGTATTGCTGGATCCAGTTGACCAATATTTTGTTAATAATCTTAGCATCTATGTTCATCAGAGATATTGGCCTGTAGTTTTCTTTCTTAGCTTTGTCTTCACCTGGTTTTGGGATTAGAATAATATTGGCATTATAGAAAGAGTTTGGGGGTCTTCCTTCTTGGACTTTTTGGAATAGGTGGAGAAGGATAGGAGTTAGTTCTTCTTTAAATGTTTGATAGAACTCACCTGTGTATCCATTTGGTCTGGGACTCTCATGTTTTGGGAGATTTTGAATTACTTCTTCAATTTCACTAGTTGTTATTGGTCTATTCAGGCTTTCTGCTTCTTCTGTACTCAGTTTTGGTAGATTATACATATCCAGAAATGTGTCCATTTCACCCAAATTGTCATAGTTTTTGTCCTATTGTTGTCTGTAGTAAGTTCTTACAATCCTTTGTATTTCTGAAATATCAGTTGTGATTTCTCCTCTGTCCTTTCTGATTCTCTTCATTTGGGTCCTCTCTTTTTCTTGATGAGTCTGGATAAAGGATTGTCAATTTTGTTAGTTTTTTCAAAGAACCAGCTCCAGGTTTTATTGATTCTTTGAATTGTAGTTTTAGTCTCTAAGTTATTTAATTCTGCTCTGATCTTGATTATTTCCTTCCTCTACTTGCTCTGGGCTTTGTTTGTTGTTGCTACTCTACTTCTTGCAGGGTTTTGGTTAGGTTGTTTGTATAAGCTTCTTCTATCCTTTTTAGGTAAGCCTGTATTGCTATGAATTTCCCTCTGAGACCCACCTTTGCTGTGTCCCATAGGTTTCGGACTGTTGTGTATTCATTGTCATTTGTTTCCAGAAACTTTTTGATCTCATCTTCAATCTTATTGTTAACCCATTCATTACTTAAAAGCATGTTATTCAGTCTCCATGAGTTAGAGTGTTTTTGATTTTTTCCCTTAAGGTTGATTTCTAGTTTCAATCCATTGTGATCTGAGATGATGCTTGGTATGATTTCAATTTTCCTGTCTTTGAGGAGGCTTGTCTTGTGACCTACCATGTGGTCTATCCTTGAGCATATTCCATGTGAATTGGAAAAGAATGTGTATTTTGCTTCTTTGGAGTGAAAGGTTCTGCATATATCAGTTATGTCCATTTCCTCTAGAGTGTTGCTCAGTGCCACAATATTTTTTGTTTGTTTGTTTGTTTGTTTGAAGGTCTGTCCATTGTTGATAATGGGGGTATTAAAATCCCGTACTATTAGTGTGCTGCTCTCTATATCCTTCTTGATGTCCTCCATCAAGCTCCTTGATGAATTTGGGAGCTCCTATGTTGGGTGCCAGAATTATTTCTTCTTGATGGGTTGTTCCCTTAAGTATTATGAAATGTCCTTCTTTGTCTCTTTTCATAGTATCCATTCTGCTATGTCTTTTGATTGGCACATTTAATCCATTTACATTTAAGTTTATTATTATTGATTCTTATTTATTGTCATTTTCTCCCTTTGTACCTTTGTTCCTCTCTGTCTCTCTCTGTTTTATCTTTTCTTTTTTTTTTAAGCAGACCATTTAGCATTTCTTTCAATTCATGTTTGGTAGAGATGCATTCTTTTAGTGTTCTTTTGTTTGGAAAACTCCTTATTTCTCCTTCCATTTTGAATGAGAGCCTTGCTGGGTAGAATATTCTTGGTTGCAGGTCTTTGTATGCCATTACTTGGAATGTTTTTTTTTTTTTTTTTTTTTTTTTTTTTTTTTTTTTTTTTTTTTTTTTTTTTTTTTTTTTTTTTTTTTTTTTTTTTTTTTTTTTTTTTTTTTTTTTTTTTTTTTTTTTTTTTTTTTTTTTTTTTTTTTTTTTTTTTTTTTTTGCCATTCCCTTCTGGCTTATATTGTTTCTGCTCAGAAATCATTTGATAACCTTATCAGAGCCCCCTTATATGTTACTTGCTGTTTCTCTCTTGATACTTTTAGAATTTTCCCTTTGTCTTTGCCATTTGCCATTTTAATGGTAATGTGTCTTGGAGTGGGTCTGTTTGGATTTATCATCATTGGCACACTCTGTGCTTCCTGAACTTGAGTAACATTTTCTCTCATCATGTTAGGGAAGTTTTCTATCATTACTTTTTTGAACAGGTTTTCCATTCCTTGCTTCTCTTCTCCTGGTACCCCTATGATACATATATTATTGTGTTTCATGTTGTCTTGTAGCTCTCTTAAAATCTCTTCTTTCTTGTTCAGCAATTTTTCATTCTGTTGTACTGTCTTGGAATATTTTTCTACATTGTCCTCCAGCTCCCTTATCCCATCCTCTGCTTCTTCTAGCCTGCTGTTGATTACTTCTACTGTATTCTTCCATTCAGAAATTGTGTTCTTCATTTTCTCATGGCTCTTACTGATAGTTTCTATGTCCTTTTCAATGCTGGCATAGTTTTCAGTAAGTTCCTTGTAGCTTCCCTGGAGTTCTTTGTAGTTTTCTTTGAGCTATCTGAGCTCATTGAGCTTCTCTATCATCATTATTTTGAATTCCATATCTGATAGTTTGCTTGCCTCTGTTTCATTTAATGACTTTTCTGGGGATTCTTCCTTCTTCTTTTTTTGGTAATGGACTATTTCTTTTTCTCCCCATTTTGAGGTTTCATTGTAATCCAATCAAACTGTGATCAGCTGCCAGGCTAAAGAACTGCTAGGGTGGAAGGATTGATTTATTTGTCATCCTAATGGTCTGTGCCCCACCACCAGGCTCAGATGCAGCTTGGGGTGACAGATCAATTCCATTGTCAATTAATAAATCAGCTACCAAACTCAGGTCCTGCTGGGCTAGACAGCGAGGCTCAATTGTAGTCCAGTAGATCAGCCACCAGTTCTGGTGCAGTCTGGTGGGACAGATTCAGATGTAAATCAATGAATCTGTGATCATCCTCTAGGCTTAGGAACCACTGGGCTAGACAGCAAGATAGAATTGTAATCCAATGAATCTGTGATTAGCCGCCAGGCTCAGATGGTGCTGGGCTCGACTGTAAGTTTCTATTGTAACTCAATGAATCTGTGATCAGCTGCCAGGCTAAGCAGCCACTGGGCTAGACTGAAAGATTCAGTTGTAATCCAATGAGTTTGTGATCAGCCACCAGGCCTATTGGCCACTGAGTGGGACAAACAAACTCAGTTGTGAACAAATGAATTCACCGTCAGCCACCAGGCTCACTTGGCACTGTGTGGGGCTGACTGTCTGACCCAGCTCAAAGTAAGAGAGTGTGTAATCCACTGTCAGGCCCAGGCACTGCTGGGCAAGAGATCTCTATTCAGGTGCCAACTATTGCATCTATGCTCAGACAGGGAAGGCAGGGAGAAATGTATTTAGATGTAAATCAGAGAATTGTGATCAGGCACCCAGCTCAGGCACCACTGGGCAGGCAGATTGCTTCCAGTGGGAGGGGCTGTGAGGACCCTCCTACAGAAGCTGTTTGGTGCAGCACAGTCTACCCAAGGTATGGGTGATGAGTCAGTACTGGGATCCCCACAGCTGCTTCCCACTTCTCTCCTCCAAGCCATCATCGCAAACTCTCCCCACATATCTCCAGTCCTCTCTGCTCTATCTCCACTGAAGCCCATGGTAGGTGGGTGCCAATGTATTTTTGTTGTGGTCACCCTAGTAGTTCTCTGTCTCTAGTGCTCTCTTAGGCTAGTAAACTCCATGGCTTTCCACCTTTCTCAGCCGGATGCTGCTCTGCTCTCTACCATGTTGCTCTAGCTTGGATACTCAGCTAGGGGACCAGAACCCACCCTTCTCATGTGAAGCCCTGGGGTCCATCCCTTTGTCTGCTGCCTCCAGTGGGGACCCAGCCCACCCTATTGCATTTCGGTGATTCCTACCAGTCACACAGTGATGAAGCATCCTCTTCTGTTCTGTCTGTGGTTATAGGGCTTCTTTCCAGGTTTTGTTAATAATTTCAGCTGACTTTTTCTCAAAAAAGTAATTCCAGCTGCAACCTGGGAGGAGATTGGTATAGCTCCACTTATTCCTCCATCATCTTGCCAGAACTCCTCTCTCTCTCTCTCTCTTTTTTTTTTTTTTTTTTTTAAGATTTTATTTATTGTTTTCAGAGAAAGGGGAAGGGAAAGAGGCAGAGAGAAAGACAGACATCAATGTACGGTAGTCTTTCACCTTCCTCCAGCTATGGACCTGCCTGGAAACCTGGCTTGCAACCTGTTTATCTGCCCTGGCTGAGAATCAAACCAGCGTCCTTTGAGTTCACAGGCTGGCACCTTGTCCACTGTGCCACCAGCCAGGTCTCAGTACCAGACTTTTGATTACAGTGGCATTACAGTATAGTTTGATAGTAGGTATTATGATCCCTCTAAATTTGTTCCTTTTAAAGCTTGCTGAGGGGCCCTGGCTGGATAAAGTGCCAACCTGTGAACCCAAAGGTTGCTGGCTTGATTCCTCAGCCAGGTACATAATCAGGTTGCAAGTCAGGTCTCCAGCCAGGCCTGTAGCTGGAGGCAGGTGAAAGGCAACCACACATTACTGTCTCTCTCCCTCTCTACTTCTCTCCCTTTCTCTCTCTCTAGAAATAATAAATAAAACCTTTAAAATATATAAAATAAAGCCTGATGAGGTTATTAGGGGTCCTTTTTAGTTCCATATCGATTTTTGGAATATTTGTCCCAGTTCTGTGAAATATGCCATTGGTATCTTGATAGGAATTGCATTGAATCTATAGAGTTCTTTATGTATTATGGACATTTTATTGATATTAATTTTTCCAATCTATGAACACAGTATACATTTCCATATATTTGTATTTTCCTCAATGTCTTCTTCAGTTTCTAAACTTTTTGGAGTACAGTTTTATTGCCTTCTCAGTTAAGTTTATTCCTAGGTACTTTATTTTTTTTGTTGAAATAGGAAATTGAATTCTTTTCTTAGTTTCTCTTCCTGAGAGTTTATTATTGGTGTATAAAAATACCCTTGAAGCCCTGGCTGGTGGTTCAGTGGGAAGGCACCGGGCTGGAACCCTAAGGTCGCTGGTTCAATTTCCAGCCAGGGCACATAAACAGGTTTCAAGTCAGGTCTCCAGCCAGGTCTATGACTAGAGGCAGGTGAAAGGCAACCATACATTGATGTCTGTCTCTTCCTCTCTGCCTCTCTTCCTTCCCTCTCTCTGAAAATAATAAATAAAATCTTTTTTTAAAATGTCCTTGAATTCTGATGTTGAATCCTGTTAATTTGTAAAATTCATTTTAGTTCTAATTTTGTGTGTGTGTGTATAGCTCATAAAGTTTTCTTTGCTATGTACAAGATCATGTCTTCTGTGAATAATGACAGTTTTACTTCCTGCTTTTTTATTTGGATGGACTTTATTTCTTCTTATTATCTGATCACTGTGGCTTGGTTTACCAGTACTATGCTGAATAAGAGTGGTGATAGCAGACACCCCTGTCTTCTTGCTTATTTAAGGGAAATGCTTTTAATTTTTGCCCATTGCATGTGATGTTGGTAGTAGGTTTTTCATATATGGCCTTTATTATGCTTCATTATTTCCCACTTTTCTATCATTAATGGGTTCTGCACTTTTTCAAATGCTTTTTCCACATCTATTGATATGATCTTATAAATTTTGTGTTTCATTTTGTTAATGTGATTTATAACCTGTATTGATTTGGGGATATTGTACTATCCTTATACCATTGGAATAAATCCCAATTGATCATGCTGTATAATGTCTATAATTTATTGCTGAATCCAGTTTGCTAATATTTTGTTAAGGATTTTAGCATCTATGTTCATTAGAAATATTGCTCTATAATTTTCTTTGTCTTGTTTTTACTTGATTTGAAATTAGGTTAATGCTAGAAAACATTTAAAAAGAGTTTGGGCCCTGGCTAGTGACACAGTGGATAGGCACTGGCCTGTGAACCCAAAGGTTGCTGGTTTGATTCCCCAACCAGGGCACATAACCAGGTTGCAATCCAGGTCTCCAGCCAGGTCTGTAGCTGGGAGCAAATGAAAGGCAACCATACACTGATGTTTGCCTCTCTGCCTCTCTCTAAAAATAATAAAATCTTTGAAAAATGATTTTTAAATAAATAAATACATATATAAATAAAAATAATTTGGAAGTCTTCCCTTTTCTTAAATTTTTGGAATACTTTGAGAAGCATAAGTTCTTCCTTGAATGATTGGTAAAGTTCACCTGGGAAGACGTTTGGTCCAGGGCTTTTGTGTGCCAGGATTTTATTTATTTATTTATTTATTTATTATTAATTTTTTAAGATTTATTTATTTATTATTTTCAGAGAGAGGGGAAGGTAGAGAGGTAGAGCGGGAGAGAGACATCAATGTATGGTTGCCTTTCACCTGCCTCCAGCTACAGACCTGGCTGGAGACCTGGCTTGCAACCTGATTATGTGCCCTGGCTGGGAATTGAACCAGCAACCTTCGGGTTCACAGGCCAGCACCTTATCCACTGTGCCACCGGCCAGGGCTTATTTTATTTTTTATCACTCGGTTTCACTAGTTGTCATTAGCCTATTCAGGTTATCTGCTTCTTCCTGATTTAGTTTAGGAAGTTTGTATGTTTCTAGAAATCTATCCATTTTGCCCAGGTTGTCCAATTTCTTGGCATATGGTTGTTCATAATAATTTTTTATGATCCTTTGTATTTCAGTGGTATAAGTTATTACCTCTCCTCTTTTGTTTCTGATTTTATTTATTTGGCTCGTCTCTTTTTAACTTGGTGAGTTTGGTTAAAGATTCGTCAATTTTTATTTTTTATCTTATTAAAGAATCAGCTCCTGGACTTGTTGATCTTTTGAGTTGTTTTTTAAGTCTCTATTACGTCATTTATTTCTGTTTCGATCTTGGTTATTTCCTTCCTTCACCTCACTATGGATTTGCCTGCTGTAGAATATATAGTTGTTTTAGGCATACATTTAGGTTGTTTGAGATTTTTCTACCTTCTTTAGGTAGGCCTGTAATGCTATGAACTTCCGCCTCAGGAGTACTTTGGCTGTATCTCATTTATTTGGTTTGTTTTGTGTTCATTTTCATTTGTTTCCAGGTACTTCTGAATTTTTTTCATTTTGAAAAATATTTTATTTATTATTTTTTATATAGAGGGGAAAGGAGAGAGGCAGCAAGGGATAGAGACATCAATGTATGGTTGCCTTTCACCTGCCTCCAGCTATGGACCTGGCTGGAGACCTGGCTTGCAACCTGGTTATGTGCCATGGCTGGGAATCGAACTGGTAACCTTTGGGTTCACAGGTCAGCGTCTTATTCACTGTGATACCAGCCAGGGCCTCTTTTTTTTTAAAATTATTTATTATTTTTAGTGAGAGTCAAAAGGGAGAGGAAGAAAGGTAGAGAAACATCAATGTTTGGTTGCTTTTCACCTGCATCCAGTTGGGGTCTGGCTGGATATCTGGCTTGCAACCTAGGTATGTGCTCTGGCTAAGACTCAAACCACCAACACTTGGGTTTGCAGTCCAGTGCTCCGTCCACTGAGCCACACCTGTCAGTACCTGAATTTATTTCTTGATCTCATTGTCAACCTATTCATTATTTAATAACATGTTATTTAACCTCCATGTATTTGATTTTCTGTTTGTTTGTTTGTTTTGAGGTTGATTTCTAGTTTCTGGCTGTTGTGACCTCAGAAATTGCTTAATATAATTCCAACATTCTTGAATTTGATAAGGCTTATTTTAACCTACCATGTGATCTCTCTTTGAGGATTATCCATATGCATTTCAGAAGAATGAATATATTGCTTCTTCAAGGTAAAATGTTCTGTATAAATTAAATACATTTGATTTTTTATGTATTCTAATGATGCTATATCTTTTTTTTTGGCCTGGAACTTCTGTTTGTTTTTGTTGATAGGGTGTAAAAATCCCCTACTGTGAGTAAATTGCTGTCAATCTCTTTCTAAAGTCCTCCAAGATTGTTCTTTATAATTTTAGGTATTCCTATTTTGGGTGATTATACGTTTACAAGGGTTATACCCACTTATTGGGTTTAACCCTTAAGTATTATGTAGCTTTGTCTCTTATTATGGACTTTGTTTTAATGCTTATTTCATCAGACATAAATATTACTATGCCAGCTTTTTGTTTGTAAACATTGGCATGGGATAATTTTTCCCTTCTATTCTCTTTCAGCTTGTGTGTGTCTATTGTAGACAGCATGTATTTGGGTACTATAATTTGTATCCATTCAGCTACCCTATGTCTTTTTATTGAAGCACTTACTTCATTTACATTTAAGGTTATTATAGGTACATTCTTAGTCACTGCCATTTTCCCCTTTGTGCCTGTGTGCCTATTTCTCTATATTTCCTCTTTTCATTAACGCAATCTCTTTAATATTTCTTGCAGTGCTGGCTTGATGGAGATATACTATTTTAGCCTTGTTTTATCTGGGAAGATTTTTATATCACCTTCTGTTTTCAATAAAAGCCTTGCTGGGTAGATTAATATTGGTTGCAGGTCATTGCATTTCATTACTTTCAATATGTCACACCAATCCCTTCTGGCTTGTAGTGTTTCTCTTTAGAAATCCACCAATAGACTTATTGAAATCCCTGTATCTTACTAGCTGTTTCTCCCTTGCCATGTTTAAGATTATCTATTAGTCTTTAAACTTCAACAGTTTTAATTTAATTGTGATGTGCCTTTGTGTAGGCCTCTTTATTAGGTTCATCTTGATTGGGATCTCTCTGATTCCTGTACTTGCATGACTTTTTCCTTCACTAAGGAAATTCTATGTTATTATTTCTTCAAACATGTTTTATATCTCTTGCTTCTTTTCATCTCCTTCTTGGATCCCTATGATGTGAATATTATGTTTCATGTCCCAAAACCCTTAAACTGTTCACATTCTTTAATTTTTTTTCTTTTTTCTTTTTTTGCTCTGACTGGGCATTTTTTCTATTTTGTCTTCCAAATTGTTGATTTGAATCTCTGCTTCATCTAGTCTGCTTTTAATTCCTTATAGCATATTCTTAATTTCAGGTATTGTATTTTTCATTTCTGTCTCATTCTTATTTATATTTTCTTTGTCCTTTTTCATGCTGATGTAATTCTCTTTAAGTTTCTTGAGCATCCTTATAACATTTACCTTAAACTCTATGTCTGATCATTTGCTTGCCTCAATTTTGGTTAGCTCTTTTTCTGGGAATTCCTCCTTTTCTTTCATTTGGAGGTTCTTTCTTTGTTTTCCCATCTTAGCTGTCTCTTTTTGTTTGTTTATATGTGTTAGATAGATCTGCTTTTACTCCATACCTGTAGGTAGTTTATGTATTAGAAGTCTGGTTGTACCCAGTGGTTCAGTCTCCCCATCTGATCTGGATACTCTAAGAATGTTCTGTGTGTTGTTATGTGGACACTCCTGTTGTATTCGGACACTAATTGTTGTTGGCCCATTGGTTAGTTGTATCTTTCGTCTGTCTGTCTGTCTGTTAGTAAGGGTCTACCCTTACCACATCTCATGTGCTGATGCGCAGGTCCTGATAGAACAAAGTCAAACAACACAAAAAAATACAAAACAAAACAAAACAATCAAATTCCCTCCTACCAAGTACAATAGCAATATCAATGGCAAAAGAGTAAAGAAAAATAAAAGCAAGAAGAGAAAGAAAATATTACAGAAAAGGGAAAAGTTAAAAAAAAATAGAATAAGAGGATACCAAAGGAAAGAAAAGTGATTATGAGAGGAGAAAGGGGATTGAGAACTAATACAACTGGTGAGTTAAAGAGGAAAATGGGAAAAGGGGACAAAGAAAGAAAAAGAATAACAAAAATAAGAAAAGGAGAGCCCTGGTTGGTGGCATAGTGGATAAGGTGCCAGCCTGTGAACCCAAAGGTTGCTGGTTCAATTCCCAGCCAGGGCACATAAACAGGTTGCAAGCCAGGTCTCCAGCCAGATCCATAGCTGGAGACAGGTGAAAGGTAACCATACATTGATGTCTCTCTCTCTCTCTGCCCCTCTCCCTTTCCCTCTCTAAAAATAATAAAATATTTATTAAAAAAAAAAAAGAGAAGGGAACAATGGGGTAATCAAAAGTAAGTGTAATATAAGGATATAAAACAAAAGACAGTGCCCTAAATATAGAAAAAGAAAAGAATAATATCAAAGCTATGAAAAAGAAAACATGACAAAAATAATTAAAAGAACAAAGTAAGATTCATCTCAGGAAAGCTTATTGCTTGTCTGCTGGGTTCTGCCTTTGGATATCACTCTGATGTGGCTGAGTTTGGTGTAAGCCACACTGAAGTGCCACTCATTCCCTAGCCCTCAAGAGCTTGTTCAAAGATAACAAGCAATCCACAGTTTATGGGTGATTCCTCTTAGTTCGTCTGCACCCAGGATCCACCAAGCTGCTCAGTAAAGCTAGGTTTTATCAGCACTGTGTCCAGGTGTTTGTCAACAACAGCACAAGTCACCATCAGATCTGCATCTGTTTTTGTCTGCTGGCCTGCTGTCAGTCTTAGACTAGTTACAGACCCAACTATTTCTAAGAGAGATTCTGGTGAGATTTGAGTGATGGGACTCCTGGATATCCCATGGCAGGTACATTTCAGACTCCAGGGAAGATGTTGGGTTTGTTCCACACCCCCACATCACTAGACTGAGTAT
The DNA here is from genome assembly GCA_004026585.1 of Noctilio leporinus. Taxonomy (NCBI): domain Eukaryota; kingdom Metazoa; phylum Chordata; class Mammalia; order Chiroptera; family Noctilionidae; genus Noctilio; species Noctilio leporinus. The sequence goes on from PVIW01009891.1 coordinate 18,101, forward strand.
GTTTGGAATTGTTTTCCTATACTAAGTAGACTGAAGCCCCTAGTAGTCTAATGGGTGGGTCCTCCTGAGTGCAAGTTTTGGGTCTGCCAGAGGCTTGGAGGGTATTTTAATGGGTCTCCCATTAGGGGGAAGCACCAGTCTGTTTTACCTGAGCCTGTGTACCCTGCTGTCTCATCATGTATTAAATGCAAGATGAGAGAAAAGATGAAATAAAAGAAACAAATCCACACAAAAAAACAAGCCAGATAAAAAGAAAAAAGATGCAGGGTAGAGCAAGCAGGATTTTAGAGGGAGGGTGGGAAACGTTGATAACCCCAGGGTAAGGTTATTGCTTTCCCCCTGGGAGAGGCTTGTTCTTCTTAAGAAATATGGCCTCTGTGGAATCCAGGTATAGCCTAGTACTTAAAGCCTCACAGCCATTCCCTATTATCACTCCCCAGTGTGCCGCATACTAGACTTTCCTCATGAGACTGCAGTCCATGCTGCCTTACCCTTACTGGGCCCAAAGTGAGTGGTTGCAAACACAAGGCCTGTGATTTGGCTCCTTTAAAAGTCTTCAGTGGGCTTCATCTTTCCCCAGCAGAGAAAATAGTCATGGCCTTTTACCACTAGAACAAAGTCAAACAACACACACAAAAAAGAAAACCAAATAAGCAAATTTCCTCCCACCAAATACAACAGACAAATCAATGACAAAACTTGATCCAGGCACTGATGTTCTGTGCTTGGGGGCCCCATTTGTGGACCCAACTTCTCTCAAAGGAACCTCCCACAGCCTTGCTGCCACCTTAGTCAGGGCAGTCTCTTTTTTTATTTTTTAATATTTTATTTATTATTTCCAGAGAGAAGGGAAGGGAAAGAGGAAGAGAAGGAAAGAAACATCAATGTATGGTTGCCTTTCACCTGCCTCCAGCCACAGACCTGGCTGGAGACCTGGCTTGCAACCTGCTTATATGCCCTGGCTGGGAATCAAACCTGCGACCTTTGGGTTCGCAGGCCGGCACCTTATCTACTGTGCTACCAGCCAGGGCAGGGCAGCCTCTTAATCAACCCCACCCTTCTGACTGGTCTTGAGGTGGTGAAAAATCTTTCTTAGGTGGCCTTTGGTTTATTTTGGGTGGCTGCTCCCCTCTTTAATTTCATTTTCAGTTTGTTTCTCAGGGGAGATGCGCAACTTATCCTCCTAATTTGCTGCCATCATTGCCCCTCCTCCACAGATCCTAGGTTTTGGTTTATTTAATTAATATTATTTTCTTTATTTTGCTATTACAGTTGTCCCAATTTACCCACTTTGCCCTTCTCCACCCAGTACCCCATTCCCTCCAGCAATGCTCCCTCTAGTTCATGTCCATGAGTCATGCATATAAGTTCTTTGGCTTCTCTATTTCCTTTGTTCTTCTTAACATCCCCCTGTCTATTCTGTAACCACCAATGTGTCCTTTTTCATTTTTCCTTTCACATCCAGAAAATTCACCATTTAATTACTGCTTTCTGTCAGCTTCTCAAATCGTATTAATACAAAGTTTACTTTTCATCATTCCAAAATGCCTACATTAATTAATTTGTTTAAAGAAGTCCTCTTTTAAGTAATATGAATTGCAATACTACCAAACACATGCAAAAATACATTTACACACATACATATTTTTACACATATTTAAAGTACATACTGGATTTTGAAAAGAATACAAAAAACTTAAAATATGCCAATAGCTTATATAATGATTGCATGTTAAATGAGAGTGTTTTAGATATATTGTAGCAAAATTAAGCAAATTTTTTCTTCTTTAATACTTATATTACTCTGGAATGCTATTTTTCTGAAATATATCACAGAAATTGTGTATTGCACAACCCACTTTTGTGAAAGTTGTCCTAGAGACAGTGCCCAACCCATAGTAAAAAATGAATTTGGTTTTGGAGTCAGATCCCCCCAATCCAATAATACAACTCAATTTTATTTGAAGCTACTGGAACTACAACTTATTATTTTTAGAGTTTTCCATTTTAATAGCAGATTTATTTATTTATTTAGGCTGTGCACAGGTCTTACTTCTTTCAATACCCTTTGTTTTTCCTCTACATGTATTTTACAAGTTGAAGCCTTCAGAAATAATGGCACTTGCAGTGCTCAGCTGGACCCAGAGTAGAAATTATGTCTACTAAGTTGAGGTAAAAAATAAAAAGCCCTAGGATTTAAATAATTTTGTAGAATAGTATGCTAGCTATTTTTTTGAACTTGTGGTTGACTTCCTATGTTGTCCTTAACTAACCCACAAACTATTTAAGAGTCTGGTGAGGTAGAGAACAGGTATGTTCACATTCCAATAATAAAGTTTACTACAGCATTCATTCCTTTTCCCAAGCATCCCCAGTTTGGGAGCCTTCATAACTGGAAATGTATATTTCCATAATGTAGTTGAAAGGAATCTCATCTAATTCACATGCTAATATGAGAATATGTATTATCTATGTATATGAATCATGTAGTTTAGTAGTTTGCAAATTCCATCCAAATTTGTCTTTATTCTCAGCATCTTTTCTAACCTGAAGATTGACAGATTTCACAACACACCCATGACCAGTTGGTTGCTATTTAAAACATAAATTGCTAACAAAATCTATATATTACACACCCACAAATAAGCGCATATTTTGTAACAGTGCATAAGAAAGATAGCATGTCTTCTATGTAATATACATCCACATTTTGTTAGGTTTTCTTTCTTCCTTAACTGCATTTGATTTTTCTGAGTTATTGCAAGTAACCTGATTTTCCCATATTATGAAATGATTCCAATCTAAGAAAACTTAACCTGCAGTAATGCAGAAAGAAGTAGTATACAAAAGTGTGCCTTATTTAGTAAAATCTATTTATAACAAGATCACTTTAAAGCATTCATGAATTAAAGTTGGTTCTTATCCATTCAGCTGCCCTATGTATTTTGATTGGTGCATTTAATCCATTTACCTTTGTACCTGTGTTTCTGTCTGTCTCTCTGTTTCTTCATCTTCTTAAAGTAGACCCTTTAGCATTTCTTGCAATGGAGATGTATTCTTTTAGCCTTCTTTTGTCTGGGAAACTCCTTATTTCACCTTCCATTTTGACTGAGAGACTTGCTGTGTAGAGTATTTTTGGTTGCAGGCCTTTGTTTTTCATTGCTTGAAATTTATTTTTTTGTCATTCCCTTCTGGTTTGTTGTGTTTCAGTTAAGAAATCAGCTGATAAGCTTATGGGAGCCCTCTTGTATGTTATTAGCTGTTTCTCTCTTGCTGCTTTGAGGATTCTCTCCTTCTCTTTAAAATTTGTCATTTTCATTATGATGTGTCTTGGAGTGGGCCTCTTTAGGTTCATCTTCCTTGGGACCCTCTGTGCTTCCTGAGTTTGTATGACATTTTCTCTCCTCAAGTTAGGGAAGTTTTCTGTCATTACTTTTTCAATGAGGTTTTCTATCCCTTGCTCCTCCTCTTCTCCTTCTGGTATTCCAATGATACCGATTTTCTTACGTTTCCTTTTGTCCTGCAGCTCTCTTAAAACCTCTTCATTCTTTTTCAGTGTTTTTTTTTTTTTTTTTTTTCATTTTGTTGCACTGCCTGGGAATTTTTTTCTATATTGACTTGAGCTCCATGATCCAATTCTCTGCTTTCTCTAGCCTGCTTTTGATTTCTTCTACAATGTTCTTCAATTCAGAAATGGTATTCTTCATTTCCTTGTGACTCTTATTGATGGTTTCTAGGTCCTTTTTAATGCTGGTGTAGTTCTCAGTAAGTTTCTTATAGCTTTCCTGGAGTTTTTTTGTAGTTCCCCTGGAGTTGTTTGTCATTTTCTTTGAACTCGATGAGCTCATTGAGCTTCTCTATCATCATTATTTTGAACTCCATGTCTGGCAGTGTGCTTGCCTCCATTTCATTTTGCACTCTTCCTGGGGAATCCTCCTTTCCATTTGCTGAGGGTTTATTTCTTTGTCTCCCCATTTTAGGTGACTCTTGTTTGTTTCTGCTTCTTAGATTGGTCTGCTCTGACTTACTGTCTTAGTGGTGTGATCTTCTGTGCTGTAGAGGTGCATTTTTTTTTACTTCCTGGATCTGTGCTTGGTGATATCAGCTTGTATCCCAGTCTGGGCCTCACCGGCCAATTGGAGACTACTAGAGATCCACTGTCTTTGTCTCCTTTAGTTGTTAATCCAATCAGTCTGTGATCAGTAGTCAGTTTTAGGCCTCTCTGGGAGGGGCAGATGAATTCAGTTGTCCAATCAACCTGTGATCTCAGGTCAGGTTTAGGCACTGCTGGGTGGGGTGGATTAATTCCTATGGGTGGGGCTGTGGCTTCCCCTCAGGCTCATACCCTTTGGAGAAGAGTGGTCTGTTGGCTGTATGGGGGATGGGTCAGCACTGGACTCACAGGCTTCTCCCTCAGCTCTCCCCCTAAAGCTATGGACCCAAACCCTCCTTGAGTGTCTCTAGTCCACTGTGCCCTCTCTCTGCTGGAGCTTAGGGTAGATGGTGCCACTGTATTTTCATGTGTGGTCCCTTTAAGAACTCAGTGTCTCTGTCAAGCCAGCTAAACCTGGTGGCTTTTTGCTTTTCTCAGCTGGGTGCTGTTTTACTCTCAGCTTTGTTGCTGTATGTTGGGAAGCCCAGTTGGGGGTTTAGATCCCACCCTTCTCAGATGGAGATCCTGGCTGCTGAGATATTTCTCCATCCCTTCAGCTGCCGCCCAGGTGAGGCCCACCAGCCTCTTGTGTCTCTGCACTTCCTACCAGTCACGTGATGAAACAGCTCTTGTGTTCTGTCCCTGGTAATAAGACTTCTCTCCAGCTGGTGTTCTGTTGGTTATTCTGGATGATTTCTCCCCAGTTAAGTTGTAATTCCATTTTGGTGTTGGGAGGAGATTGGTGTAGCTCCACTTACTCCTCAGCCATATTGGTTCTCCCAGATCCTAGTTTTTTTGATGTTTGAAAATGCTTTGGAAAAGCAAGAGTACAAAAGACTTTTAGAGAGAAACATATCAAACCTCACTGGATTAACTATTTTCTGCTTTTTCATTAGATTTCACTACTGGTCCTGGTAGACAAAGAATAGAGGAAAGGTTGGGACTTCTAGGTAGAAGACAACCCAAGGGTTATTCTAATGTGCAAAATGCATGGCACAGAAGCACAAAAATAAAAAGAAATTGAGCCCTGCTTGGTGTGGCTCGGTAGATTGAGTGCTGGCCTGCAAACCAGTCACTGGTTTGATTTCCAGTCAGGGCATATGCCTGGTCTGCAACCCAGGTCCTCAGTTGGAGGTGTGAGAGGGAAAACCACACACTAGTGTTTCTCTCTCTCTCCCTTCCCCTCTCTCTAAAAATAAATAAAATAGTTTAAAAAGGGATATTGAAAAAAGAAGTAAGAATATACCAAAAGGAAATGAGTTTCTAGGCCCTGGCCAGTGGCTCAGTGGAAAGGTGCCAGCATGTGAACCCAAAGGTCACTCGTTCAACTCCCCAGTCAGGGCACATAAATAACCAGGTTGCAAGCCAGGTCTCCAGCCAGGTCCTTAGCTGGAGACAGGTGAAAGGCAACTATACATTGATGTTTCTTTTCCTTTCTTCCTCCCTCCCTGCCCTTCTCTCTAAAATTAATCAACAAAAATCTTAAAGAAAGAAACAAATTAGTTTTTAAATATTGTGACTCCTTCTACTAAAAACTATATCCTTTATTAAATGTATGTTTCTGATACATACAAGAACAACCACTTATAGGAAATCTATCATTAGGGAAACCCTTAAGACAGATTTACAGATTAAATTATACCATACAATAACTTTATAAGCTGTTATGAAATTATAATACAGATAGGTTCCCAAAAATTTTTCCTCCCCATCCCCTCTCCCATAGTCAATCCCCCCTCCATGTCGTCCATGTCCATGGGTCATTTATACTAGCTTTTTGACTAAACTTTTCCCCTCCTTTGATCCTTTCTCCCCTTACCCCCTCCTCTCTGGACATTGTAAGTTTGTTTTTTGTTTCCATGCCTCTGGTTCTATTTTAAGTGTTTGTTTGTTGTGTTAATTAGTATGCTGTATTAATGAGATCATATGATATTTGTCTTTTGCCACCTGGCTTATTTCACTAAGCATGATACTCTCCAGTTCTATCTATGTTGTTACAAAAGGTAGGAGTTCCTTCTTTCTGCTATGTAGTATTCCATTATGTAAATGTACCATCATTTTTTGATCCATTCATCCACTAATGGTCACTTTGGCTGTTTCTAGCACTTGGCTATTGTAAATAGCACTGCTATGAACATAGGGTTGCATAGGTTCTTCTGAATTGGTGTTTCAGGTTTCTCCGGGTATAATCTTAGCAGTGGAATCACTGGATCAAAAGGCAGTTCCATTTTTAGATTTTTTGAGGAAATTCCATACTGTTTTTCATAGTGGCTGCACCAATCTGCATTCCCAACAGCAATGCATGCAGATTCCCTTTTCTCTACATTTTCATCAGTGCAATAATTCCCAAATAGCCATAGCAGCCTTCAGAAAGAATAAAGTTATAGGTATCACAATACCTGATATCAAACTACATATACTGCATTGCCTGTAGGTTCTCATGTTTCTTATATACTGATATTTACTTGGCATGGTTCACAGAACTCTGACACAGGACTGTCTTGTAAACCCAGACTCAATGCTAGGTGGTAGCAGGGTCCCATCTTGCCCACCTGGCTCTCCTCTTTATATTTGCTAAACTTGGTTAATTTTTTTTCTTAGAATCCCAGAGCTTCATGCTTTAGGTAGCAGGTCCTGAATTTATTTGAGCTATTCTTAGAAAATCCTCAAAGTGGATAAGGGCTGAAATAACCCAAGGAAAGGAGAAGAAAAATAAATAACTGTTTTTAACTTTGGCTCTTTTTGATAGTCTTTTTGTTATGAATAGTTGCTTTCATTTATTTTTATTGTTTTAAAGATTTTATTTTTTTAGAGAGAGAGGGGAAGGGAGAGAGGTGGAGAAGGAGAGAGACATTAATGTCTGGTTGCCTTTCACCTGCCTTTAGCTAGGGACCTGGCTGGAGACCTGGCTTGCAACCTGGTTATGTGCCCTGGCTGGGAATCAAACTAGCAACCTTTGGGTTCACAGGTTGGTGCTTTATCCACTATGCCACCAGCCAGGGCTTGCTTTTACTTTTTAAAATCTCTTATTGTGATAATTAAAATCTTTCCTGGTTAAATGAGGGACTACATTCTCTTTAGTTCTGAAAGAGAAAGGACACATGCTTTCCTAGCCCAAATCTTGGATATCTGTATGTGACTAAGGATGTTCATGAGATTACCTGAGAAAAAAATTTCCTCTAGGGTGTGAAGCAGTCCCATAGGGTTATCTGAAACATTTGGGTCTTTCAGAGATGTGCATGTAAAGGATGGCTTTTCCTAGAAGTTTTCTAGACACTATAGATCCCAAAGGAAAACTAAAATTAACATAGAAAATTTGACTTCTGAGGCTGTGAAACCCCACAAAGTTTAGCCTTACATTAATACTACTGTAGGAAGATGGCTGAGATGAAGCACCTTTGATATTTCTAAATTAATATTTTATGTGCATAATTTAAAAAATTGTTTATAAAATTAGGCAGAATGAACATACAGTACATATAATTGGTCTCTCAAAGCTTCAAGAAAAAGGGGATTTAGATAAATTGATCAACCTATAATGTCTTTTAGGTGCCAAATCTTTTTTGAGGTGGTAAAAACAGTTGCTCATATTTTAAAAGGTGGAAGGGCAATTTGAACTTTTCATGAAAAGGTACAAATTGTATTCCTATCCCATCTACTAAAATGAAATTTGTATACAACTTTTCTTTATAAACTATTTTTTTGTTTGTTTTTTATGGCTAACAACTGTCTGTCTATTTGTGTCTATGATTATGTGTTATAAATGTGATATAATTTTGTACTTCAGGTGGTATTGTTAACATTAATATAATAAATTAGAAATATAGAAATTTAATGTTTTTGAAGTTCACATGATCTAAGATTAATCCTTAGGAAATAAAGACTGTTTAAGTCTGTTGGTTTTAGTAAAACAGGCATGTATTTATTTTTCATAGGTTTACCAAAAATAAACATTAATTATATAGAAAACAATCCCATACTATAATAGGTTAACTTACTTTTGGCTTCTTGTTATAGAGAAACTAAAAGATAAAATTTAATCTGATAATAAATATGTATCCTTTTAAGGAAATCTATATTTCAAAAATTAAATCATATTTGCTAGTAAAAGGGCTTAGGTTTTTAGAGGTTAAAAAAATCTTTATAAATTTGACTTTTAAAGTTTCATTAGAAATAAAGGTTTAAATGTCAAAAATCTTAATATACATATATATATAATTTTTCAGTGTTCCAGAATGCCCCTGGAAAACCTCAAAAGTTTTGCGTTTTTGCTTATCAAAAGAGAAATGTTAGACAAATTATGCTTATTTGAAATGTTAAATTGCTTTGGAAGCATTGTGAATGGGGACATAAAAAACCACATCTAGGGTACATTGTACATGTAAACAATGGTTATAAATTAAACATATAAGGCCCTGGCTGGTAGCACAGTGGATAAGGTGCTAGCCTGCAAACCCAAAGGTCGCTGGTTCGATTCCCCAGCCAGGGCACATAAGCAGGTTGCAAACCAGGTCTCCAGCTAGTTCTGTGGCTGGAGGCAAGTGTAAGGCAACCATACATTGATGTTTCTCTCCCTCTCTGCCTCTTTCCCTTCCCCTCTCTCTGGAAAAAATAAATAAAATATTTTTAAAAAATAAAATAAAATAAACATACAATTTTGGACTGCTTGGTTCTTGAAGGCTCTGTGGCAAACTCCACTTTTTAATTTTTTTAAATTACTTCATGCTTCATGGTGCTTTAAGCTGGACTTAAGTAGATAAAGAAATTTGTAAGCTGAGTTTATTGACAGGAAACAGCTTACAATATGGCCAGGTTTGGGTAAAGTCACTTCAAAAAAATGTTAAATTGGCATTTATTTCACAATGAGTTCCAGGGGACAAAGACTTTAAAGATCATTGACTATCACCTGGAAATTTTGTTTATTGAAAAGGACATCAAATAAAAGACACTTTCCAACCTCATTGGAAAGGATCTTATCAGGCATCTAACCACAAATGGATATCTTCCTTAGTCTGTGGTATTTGACTCTACCTACAGTGGGCACCAAGACTTCTCAAGGATAAGAAGCCCCTGACTTTAGAGGTTAAACAGCTATTCTAAGCACTAGACAAGGCCTGAATAACTGCAGATAAATGTTGAACTTAGAAACTAATTGTTTGATTGTTTTTACCTGAGAATGATACTAGTCATAATAATAGTTATATTTCTTCTTTGCAGTTTTTCTATGTAATATAAATGTTAATGATTACTGAAAATGTGTGTTTTAATATTCTTTTTATGAGTTGTGTAAATGTAAAACTAGATGCATAATACATAAAAATGAGATGGACTTCAAAATTGGATTGTGATCATTCATAAAATAGGAAAGACCCATAAGTGCTTTTCACAAGGCAAGTGATAAAAGCAACTATATTTTATTTACTTGCTATTCTCTTTTCAGAAATTTTTGCCTCAAGTCAACAGCCCATGGTACTGCATTGCTGTCTCCCTAATGGTCCACCATTACAACAAGACAACATTAATATAGGGGTTTCCTAGGAATTCACCTTCTTAGTGCTGTGAGACCACATTATTCAACTAAAATCCTGGTCATCAATGCCTCTTTCAGATTTATTTATGCCCAAAATAGGGAATTGTGAATGAAAAAAGGCTATGTAATAAATATGACAAGTTCAGTGATGAAAAGTAACCTCACAGGATGATCTCATAAATTCATAACTGCAGGTCCTGGTAGATAGTCAAATCCAGGTTGGTAAGAGATTTTTTTCTTTGCCTCAAGCAAAGCTTTTTCCACAATTCTTGGACATGTAAGTTAACATACCTTTAAAATGGAAAGTAATCCTCTTTCCAGACCTCAAGGAGCCACCTTCTAAGGAGCACATAATCTTGTTAACTATCTTGTAATTCAATTATAGAAATTCCTCAGCCTTGCTTTCTTCCACTTTAATGTAATCTTCCCTAATGTTTTCTACTTAATTCTAAATGTAAAAAAAGAACTGAAAAACTATTATTCTCTGGAGCATTTGAGATCTTGATTCCCATTAGGTCATGACTTTGGTTCAAATAAACATAAAAATTCTCTGCAGGCTTGGAAGTTTTTGATGTTGATAGAAATAAGATAAAGAAAATAAATCGGTATAAGAACAGCGGAGCAGAAACAGAAATGGGTGAGTCACAGGATTATCTCAGCCCAGTGGAAATCTTTAGATGGTTATTAAAAATGTAATAAGTAAAAAAGGGTATTGATGAGCATTTAAAAAGGCTTCAGTGCAGCAATACCAAAGGCTGGGTGGGTCAAATCAACTTTCTACTGGTCTTGCAACATTAAAGAATCCCAAACAGTGCTACTTTATTTTCTTCAGTTTGGAGAAAGTTAATGAACCGATAGATGTAGTTTGATACATGAGTTAATTCCTTTGCACTTGCATTAGCTTTTGTATAAAATTCCCCATCAACAATGTATTAATAAGCTAAAGAGCAGAAATTACAATGAGAGCCTGTCTAGCCATTGCTTAGGGGCAGAAGTCAGTCTGGTTACTGAAGTTAAAGACTGACAAAAAGGCAGGGGTTTCAATTCTTAACTATTATGGCCTGGGTTCTGGTATTCATGCAAATAAAAAATGAAATCAGATCACCTTCTTACCCCACATATAAGAATACACTTGAAGTGGATTAAAGACAGATATTGTACTTGAAACTATAGGCTGTAAAATCTTGGACATAATTCTTTGCTATATTTTTTTCTGATGTATCTCCTTGGACAATGGAAAAAAATAAACGAATGAGACTGCATCAAACTGGAAAATTTTTGCACAGCAAAGACACTGTCAATAAAATGAAAAGGTCACCCACTGAATGGAAGAAGATATTTGCCAATGGTACATCTGATTAGGGATTAATATCCAAATCTTTAAATGACTCAGATCATTTAACATGGGAAAAATAACCCAATTAAAAAGTAGGCAGAAGACCTGAATAAACACTTCTCCAAGGAAATCATACAGGTAGCCAATAGATATATGAAGAGCTGCTCAACTTCACTAATTATCAGAAAAGTACAAATCAAAACCAGAATGAGATACCACTTCTCACTTGTGAGAATGGAAGCAACTCCAGTGCCTGTAAGTAGATGAGTCAATATAAAAAGCAGTGGTACACTTATACAATAGAATGCTACTGAGGCATTAAAAAAATAAATAAATAAATAAAGAATTGACTTGCCCAGCATTGTACAGTGCACATGTATGGTTAGGCACTTCAGAAATACCTGTTAAAAAAAAAGGAAATCTTATCTTTCACAACAAATAGACCTCAAAGGTATTAAACTTAGTGAAAAAAGTAAAACATTCTATTCCCAGCCAGGGCAACATAATCAGGTTGCAAGCCAGGTCTCCAGCCAGGTCTGTAGCTGGAGGTAGGTGAAATGCAACCATACATTGATGTCTCTGTCCTTCTCTGCCTCTCTCCCTTCCCCTCTCTCTGAAAAATAATAAATAAAATCTTTAAAAAAGTAAAACAGGCCAGTAAGAAAAATAGAAACAGACTCAAATACAGAGGACCAACTTACAGCTGTCAGATGGGAGGAACCTTGAATGGTGCCAAGGGAGGGAGAAGAAATTCCCAGTCCCTTTGTAGATATGGCTGGGCCTTCCTCTGGAGTCTGCCAAATAATTAGCCTTGGAGTTAATCTTATCCCAGAGCCCTGGAACACTGAGCCCCTAAAGGTAACAAACTTAGCAACCCTGAGCAGACAAATGTCACTTTTTTGACATTTGTCACATAGTGCATCTTTGTTCTAAGGTATTTACAGCCTCCTTTGTTCTAATGGGCATATAAGACTTCCTTTGCTGTAAGCTTGTTGCTGCAATAAGGGTTGGGACAACTGTGTGGGAGGACATCGACCCCCTAACTGCCCAGCCATGAGGTCGTTAGCCTGCTGCTGCTTGCAATAAAGCATGCTGAATCCCCTCAAGGCTCCATATCAGTTCTTTGCTACTAGATCAGAGGCCTCCCTGCTATTAAAACTTGCTGGTCCTGTACCTGAGGCCTGACAAAGGGTTTGGTGAAAAAATTGAAGGAATTAAGCATTACAAATTGGTAGTTGCAGAATAGCCAGAGAAATGCAGATTGCAGCATAAAGAATATAGCTCATACAGTCAAGATAATTAGGTATGGGGCTGGTAAGTGCAGGGGGACCATTCAATAGGGTGCATGTTTTTCTGGCCACTTCGTTATACATCTGAAATGGGTACAAAATGGTATTGAATGTTAACTTTGGTTGAAAAATAATAAATGAATAAATATTAAAAAATGGCAATGATCCCTTGACTTGAACCCTCACTTGGTACCCAAAACCTTTTGCACAAGAATGGGTAAAATGACATGGGTAAGAGAAGTTTCCAGGGCTCATTGATGCAGGCATCCCACAGAGTATGGTATAAAACTTATCGATGAATTTCTGATTCAGGCTACAGCTACATTGAGAGATCATAAAAATATCATGGTGAATAGGATGATGAAAATTCAAATGTTTAAGCAAATGTTATGTGAAGAAGTTATGTCAACTGTTCCTGAATCTTTCATGAGAATGAATATTATATCTGGCTAAAAAATTCCCCCACCCATTATTATAAAACCATAAACTATTGGAAAGTCATAATGGAGGATTTAGTTAGGAATGTAAGATGATAAAATTAAGGTAAAAGCTTACATAATTGATATATTTAAACAGGCTTTCCATGAAGTGATTGCATCTCTTTTACCTTATTTTAAAACAGAAGACATATAAATCCACCCTTAAAGCAATATTAGGAATAAATAAAACATACCAGTAAAATTTCCTGAGCCCACATAGTATGGAATAGTGTCTGGAGGCTTCTATCAGAGGCTCAGGGAACAGATTATTTAATTAGCTTGTGACTTGCATACTTTCTCTGTGCCTTTATGATGCATATTTTCTACCCCAACTTCTTTAGGACCTGAGAGGTATTTTTTACTATACAAATAATTCTCATAAGAGAAAAAAAGAGAGAGAAAATTATTAGAAAATTGGGAAAATAAAAAATCTTAAGTGTCTTCTCAACATATATTAACTATAAGATCTTTCTTTCAGTTTACATGTCTTACATATAGATATGGTATTTTTCGACCTCCAGATGGTATTACTGATACAGATAGCCTGCCTAGACTGCCTGGCCAGATTTCAGGGCCAAAGGAAAGACCAGAAACCTCCCAAGGTAGTGTGGATGAGGCCACATTGTCCAGGTATCCAAGCTAGGGCCTTGTAAATGCTTCCACCTCAATGTGTCCTGCTTCTGGTGTCAGATCTCTCCACCCCTGGGCAAGACACAATAGGAGGGAACATTGTACTGAGAATGCACATGGCTACAAGTAAGACTGACTAAGAAAAAGGCTTCTTATCCCTCTTCTGATCCCTGACTGGAGATGGTGCCAGGGGAAGGCAGCCACCTGTACCTTAGAGGTCAAGATTATGGCAGAGTGGTAGGGTGCTGTGCTAGAAAAAACCTGTCAGTCTAGCCTGAGGAAAAGATGGGATTGGTTGGAGGGATAAACCATTCCAGAGTTCCTGGAAATTTGGGCTGGGAGAAATGTACCTGGCCCCAGTCCACATGGGTAACATATAAAACTAGGGGAAGGAAGAGATGCCCTTTTCCCAACCTCAAGGATGACTTGGCTACTGTGTATTTGGAAATTTATGGCTCTGGAAGCCATGTGGTCAATGGCAGTACAGGCAACACATGCAAACTCCAGGAGGAAGCCTGAAGCTGTATAGGCACCTGCTTAACTGTCTTGGGCTCCAAAGGACAGATTAGGATGGAGGAGGAATTCTGGGTCTTGAGTTTTGGGGGTTTGCATTTTGTTGGGAACAGCTAGGTTTTACTTGTATTTTGATAAGCCTAGAGCCAGAGAGTCCTTTGTCCTCCCAGATTATGCAGCATTTTAATATAAACCTGTCTTCTTTCTCACCAATTTCAGCCTCTGAAATTTGCTTATTGGTTGCAGTGGGTAGCCAAACCCCAGTTTTGTTTGGTAACATTACTAAAATGTTTACAAAGAGCTCTGGTTAATTGGGTTAAATACTCTAAGTGCTTATATAAATTCAAATTTTTTTTAAAAATTCAAATGAATTTACACTTGACATGATCTGGAAAAATATTTAATAAATAAAAACTAATTGAAGTTAATTTAATTAATACAGACATTTTAGAGTAATCAATATTAAGTATAATACTATTATTTTACCTGGGCTTGATACAAAGAGATCTGATCAGATCATTGGGGAGGAGTAGAGATGGGCTGTAGGATGGGCTGAAGGCAACGGTAAATGGCCTAGGATGGGATTGGCTGAGAAGCTGAGTACCTCCAGAGCATGTATAATTAAGAACTAGAATATTTTTTAAAGATTTCATTTATTTATTTTTAGAGAGATGGGAAGGGAGAGAGAAAAGAGAGGGAATCATCAATGTATGGTTGCCTCATGTTTGCCCTCAACCAAGGACCTGGCCTGCAACCCAGGCATATGCCTTAACTTGGAATCAAATTAGTAATCCTTTGGTTCACAGGCCTGTGCTCAATCCATTGAGCCACACCAGCCAGGGCAGGAATAGAAGATTTGACATAAAAGAGTCTCGGGCTCTGTCTTTCTTCTTCCTCGAGGAATGATCATACTGCAGCTGCCTGCATTCCCCAATGGATGGTATTTTGGATGGGAAGGAACTCAGGTGTATATTAGGTTTGGCTGGCCCAGCAGAGGATGGCAGGGATGTTCTTTGAATATTCTAGAGGAAAGAAGCTCTGTGGCAGAAGTCTGCCATTATTCCAAAATTGTGTAGCTTTTGTATCTTATGTTGTTTTAATTTGTAAAGCAGCCCTATAGAAATAAGATAATTAAAACAAAGAGAATAATAGAATGCAGGTGTTAAAGAGTTTAGCTTTCATTAATAGACTTAAGTGATGAATTCATGTGGAAAGCTGTTATTCCTAACTTGGGAAGGTTTTGAATAAAGGCTCCTTTACTGTATCACCAAATCTTTTTTTCCCTGGAATTTTGCTTAGAAGGTGGTGGTGGGAAGAAGGATTCCACTTGGTATTCAGTAACAGGTTTACTACAATAAATTCATATTATCACTTACAAATTTGTTAGCAGAAAAAATAGCTTGGGGTAATTATTGACTTTATCTGATGTCTCAAAGTTTTACAAATTTTTGGTAAAAATTTTTAGCAAAAATTATATCTTATATATCTATGTATCTAAGAATCATTTTCCAAAAATCCTTTGGTAACCTGAAACATTAATGCTTTGCTAAATTATGTTAAATGATGGAAATTATTGAATATCTAGATCATTTACAAATAAAGATATACTAAAATATTGTTAAATAAGTAAGTTTATATACTTTTAACTTCTTACTATAGAAAAAATGAAAGATAAATTTGGATCTATTAATAAATATAATTTATGCCTGCTAAAAATTGTACTATGAAGAAGCTATGTTTCTAGAGATTTCAAAATGGATACATTAATTTGGGAGTCTAAAATATACTGATGTAATAGTTCATAAGTGCTTAGTTACTTTTCATTATAAATTAATATTGTAAGGGGTACATTTTTAAATATATGTAATTAAAACAACCAGGGATAATAAAGGAAATAACTTTGAATGCAAAGAAAGTAGGAAATATGATTTTAGTAAAAGAAAGTGTAAGGAATGGAAATACAATCTGTTGGAGAGAAACCATATTTTTTGAGAGGCAAAATAGAAGAGAATAAAGAGGACAAAAATATGCAAGGAAGCTTTACCAATTTATGGAATTAAAAATCTTTGGAAGCTTCAGAAGAATAAAAATATAGGTTTATGCATAGCTGGGAATAAGATTTGAATAAATTTAATTGAATGAGTTTTACTATCTAATGTAACCTGATACAAAGTAAAAAATAAAAGTCTCTCTCTCTCTCTCTCTCTCTCTCTCTCTCTCTCTCTCTCTCTCTCTCCCTCTCTCTCTCTCTCTCAAAAGAACTAAGCTTTCAGCCTTGGCTTAGTAGATCAGTTGGTTAGAGCATCATCCAGATACAACAAGGTTGTAGTTCAATCCCTAGTCAGGGAACACAATAAGAATCACCCAACAAAGGTATAAATAAATGGAAAGACGAATTAATCTCTCTTTCATTATTCTTCTATCTCTAAAATCAATAAAAAAGTTCTTCTGAAGACTAAGATTTCTTAGACTATTCAGCAACCCCTGATATTACAAAAAGTTACCTAGAAAGCAAAGATTTTGTATTTTATAAATAATTTTGTTTATGTTGTCTTAATCAGACCCTTGATTACTTAGAAAAACTTGGTCTTTTCTATTGTAAAAGCTAATTTTTGTTAATAATTATGTAATCTTATGTATTTATCTTAAAAATATTTTATCACTTTGATTAAATGAATAATTAAGTATCATTTCAAAATGACCTGTGATCTTTATAGTCAAATGTCCAAAACTTTGATTTTTTATTGTATTTTTTTCATTACCATTTGTCCCCTTATACACTGTATCACCTCCACCCACTCCCTCTCCTGCAATCACCACACTGTTGTCCATGTCCATGAGTTCCTTTTCTTTTTGCTCAATCGCTTCCCCCAGAACTGCCAGCCTACTCTCTGAGTCTGCCTCTATTTTGCTTGTCAGTTCATTCACATATGAATGAAATCATATGGTATATGTCATTCTGACTGACTTATTTCACTTAGCATAATTAAAACTTTTGTGTTTTCACAAATTTTCCAAAATTCAAGTTTTATATTGTGTTTTTCTCTACCTGAACAGAAATGAAAGGGTGTCTCTCTGTTATAACAGGGAGACACTAAGGGGAAAAGTGGGATGTTGGAGTAGGAGGATATATTGTGCACCTCGTTCCAGAACCAACTTGGAAATAAAACTAAAGAGAGGGATAGACACCTGAAACAAACTGAAGACTGTCAGAAAAAGAGGCTTTTAACTAAAGAGAGAATAAAATAACACAACTGGTAAGAAGGATGAGGTCATTAAAGGGATCTCCTATTCACAAGGGCAGTGGCTGAGGCAACAGCATGGCTGTCTGAGCTTCCTTTTGAAAGGAGAGAAGTGGGGAACACAGGCTGGACTACCAAACAGAGTGCCAGTCCCAGAATTAGCAGACCACCTAGCACCCAGCAGTGAAAGGCCACAGGGTTTGTCTCTGCTGGGGAGAGATGAGACCTGCTGGAGAAAAAACCACTAATTTTTTTCTTTCTTAATTATTAAATGGGACAAAGTAAAGGTCTTGTGTTTGCAATCATTCACCTAGAGCCCTAGTGAAAGGAAGGCAGCATGGGTTGCATTTCTTGAGAGGAGAGATTAGAGTGTGAAACACAAAGGAGCAATTTGGGGGGAGTGGCTGTCGGGCTTTCTGTGCCAGGCTATACCTAGATTTCATGGTAGCCCTTTTGCATTGAAGAGCAAACACCTCCCAGAAGGAAAACAATTATCCTACCCTGTGAATATTGTTCACACCACCCTCACTTGGCAATCCTGCTTCCTCCACCCTGCATATTTTTTTTCCTTTTATGAGTTCTGCTTGATTTCTATTTTGTTTCTCCCATGCTGCATCTCATCTTCTGCTGAAGGGGTGTCAGAGATTGTCTGTAGGGTACAGCCATACCATATAATCTTCTAGGAAACAGACTGGCACTTAACCCTCATGAGAGAGCCATAGAAACACTCTCCTGGTTTCCAGCAAACCCAAAACCTAGACTTGGGAGGCCCCACACAATAGGCTATAGGGGCCTCACCCTGCTGAGTACAGGGAAATACTCCCAAAGAAACTGGGACCAGTGGTTTGGGGAGAAATCAACCACCTTCCCAGAAGTCTGAAAGGCACCTGCCACAGAAACCCAATAGAAGCCCTCTCAGGAACAGTTAAGTATGTGACCAGGCCAACACTGACAGCAGGATGGCTGGCAGAAACAGCCAGGAGGATGTGACAGTGACTTGGGTAGCTCGCTGACATACCCATGAACACAGTGCTGTTAAAACCCAACTTTGCAGAGTAGTTTGGCCCATACTGGACACAGCCAAGTCCAGAAGTATAGCCACAAACTGTGGATCACTAGTAGATCCATACAAGCTGCTGAGGGCTAAACATAGATAGCACCTAACACTGATGTACACCAGCCCCAGAATACAGAAGCACTGTCTGTAGGGAGAAACCAATAGGCAAGCACCAAGCTCTACTGAGATGAAGTCCACTTTTTTTCTTTTTCATTATTTTCATTAATTTTTCTTTCCCTAGCCTTTTCATTAACTTTTTCTAGTTTTCATTTTCTTTTATTTTTATTGCTTTATTTTGTCTGTCATATTTCTTACCTTACTATTAACATTGATTATCCTATTGTTTCCTTCTTCTTTCCTTTTATTATTTTTGAAATTCTTTCTCTTTGTTTCTTTTTCCTATTTTCCTGCTTCTGTTCATTACTTGTATTAGTTTTCCTCCCTTTTTCACTCCCATAATCACTTTTCCTGGCCTTTGGTTTTTTCTTATTCTTTATCTTTTATTTATCATTTTCCCTAATATTCTACTTTCTACCTCTTTCTCCACTTTTAGTATTAGTCAATCTTTTTTTTTTTCTAAGATTTTATTTCATTATTTTTAGAAAGGAGAAGGGAGAGAGGCAGAGAGGGAGAGAGACATCAATGTAGGGTTGCGTTTCACCTGCCTCCAACCACAGACCTGACTGGAGACCTGGTTTGCAACCTGGTTATGTGCCCTGGCTGGGGAATCAAACCTGTGACCTTTGGGTTCGCAGGCTGGCGCCTTAACCACTGTGCTACCAGCCAGGGCCATTAGTCAATCATTTGTCTTTTAACTTGCCGTTGTGGTTTGGGTGGTTGCTTATTTCAGTTTCACTTTTTAGATTATTTTGCTTTGTTCTGCCAGCACCTTTACAATAACATACAGGACATGGTATGGTGGGGGTTGAGTCCCTCAGTCAGCCAGCCAGAGGGAAGACCCCACCAATGAATAAGCAAACAACAGCCAGGATCCAAATAAAACAGGGAGCTCACAAAACTCACACAAAGGGCATTCCTAGAATATACAGATCAAAGGATCAAGGAATCTGCACCAATCAGTACTGGAGGAGTCCTACCATATAAAGCTACCCCACAAGAGAGGAAGTCAAAGAAGATCTATCTAAAACATAGAAACAAGCAAAAAGAGTCAACTAAAATGGGAAGACAAAGAAACAACCTCCAAATAAAGAAAATAAAAAGGAGGAATCCTCAGAAAAAGAGCTAAATTAAGTTGGGGCAAGAAAATTATCAGAGCTTTTCAAACTTAGGCCTGGTGTAATGGCTCCCATGAAGAAGGGTGGTGAGAAGAAGAAGGGCCATTATGCCATCAATGAGGTCATGACCATAGAGTACGCCATCAACATCCACAAGCGTATCCATGAAATGGGATTTAAGAAGTATACCCTTTGGGCACTGAAAGAGATCCAGAAACTTGCCATGAAGGAGATGGGAAGTCTAGATGTGCGCATCAACACCAGGCTCAACAAAGCTGTCTAAGCCAAAGAAATAAGAAATGTCTCATACCACATCTAGGTGCAGTTGTCCAGAAAACACAATGAGGGTGAAGATTCACCAAACAAGCTCTATACATTGGTCACCTATGCACCTGTTACGACTTTCAAAAATTTACAAACCATTAATGTGAATGGAAATTAACTGCTGATTGTCAAATAAAGTTATAAAATAAAAAAAAATTACAAGAAATTGAGTTCAAAGTAATTGTTATAAGGATGCTCAAAGAGCTTAGTGAAAACTACAAGGAACTCAATGAAAACTACATTAAAAAGGACATAGAAAATATGAATAACAACTAGAAGGAAATAAAGAATACACTAAAGGGGAAAAAAATAGGCAGATGAAGCAGAATAACTGAATCAGAAATTAGGAAGACAAGGTAGGAGAAAAAACACCCAGTTAGAGCAACACATTGAAAAAAGAACTTAAAAAAGAATGAAGACAGTTTAAGGGAGTTTTGGGACAACATAAAGTATATCAACATTTGCATCATAGGGATACCAAAGGAAAAGAAAGGGAGCAAGGGATAGAAAACATGTTTAAAGTAATAATGACAGAAAACTTCCCTAACATGGGGAAGAAATAAATCACACAAGTTCAGGTAGCACAAAGAACCCCAATCAAGATGAATTCAAAGAGGCCTACACTAAGACACATCACAATTAAAATGGCAAAGTTTAAAAACAAAACGAGAATCTTAAAGACAGAAAGAATTACCTACAGGATAGCTCCAATAAGGTTTTCAGCTGGTTTCTCAACAGAAACACTTTACCTGGAAGGGATTGGCATGAAATATTTCAAGTTATGAAAATCAAGGAACTTCAACCAAAAGTACTTTATTCAGAAAAGCTCTCATTTAAAATGGAAGGTGCCCCTGACTGATGTGGCTCAGTGGATTGACAGCTAGCCTGCAAATCCAAGGGTTGCTAGTTCAATTCCCCCATCAGGGCACATAACCAGATTTCAAGCCAGGTCTCTAGCCAGGTCCGTAGCTGGAGGCAGGTGAAAGACAACCATATATTGATGTCTCTCTCCCTTTCTTCCTCCCTCCCTGCCCTTCTCTCTGAAGAATAATAAATAAAATCTTTAAAAAAAAAAAATAAAAGCCCTGGATGGTAGCACTGTGGATAAGGCGCCGGCCTGCAAACCCGAAGGTCGCAGGTTTGATTCCCTAGCCAGGGCACATAACAAGGTTGCAAACCAGGTCTCCAGTCAGGTCTGTGGCTGGAGTCAGGTGAAAAGCAACCATACATTGATGTCTCTCTCCCTCTCTGCCTCTCTCCTTTCCCCTGTTTCTAAAAATAAATAAAATCTTTAAAATAATAATAATAATAATAATAATAATAATAAAATAGAAGGTGAAATAAAGAGCTTCCCCAGCCAAAAAAAAAAAAAAAGCTGAAGGAGTACATTTCAACCATATCAGTATTGTAAGAAATGCTAAAGGGAATTTTTTAAGAAGAAAAAATAGAGAAGCATAGGTACAAGAGGGAAAATGGCAATGAATAAGTACCTATCAATAATAACCTTAAATGGAAATAGATTAAATGTTCCAATAAAAAGACATAGGATATTGCCCTGGCTAGTGTGGCTCAGTGGATTGAGCATTGGCCTGCAAACCCAAGTGTTACTGGTTTAATTCCCAGCCAGAGCACATACCCAGGCTGCAAGCCAGGTCTCCAGCAAGGTGCCAAGGTGGAGGCAGGTGAAAGGCAACTATACATTGATGTTCCTCTTCCTTTCCTCCTCCCTCTCCTTCTCTCTCTCTAAAAATAATGAATAAAATCTTTAAAAAAAGACAGGATAATTGAATGGCTATAAAACATGATGAGCATATATGCTTTGTACAAGAGACCTGCCTTAGAACAAAATATCTATACAGTCTGAAAGGAAAGGGACCAAAAAATATTCTATGCAAATAGAAAAAAAAAAAAAAAAGCTGCAGCAGCAGTACTTCTGCCTACTAAAATAGACTTCAAAACAAAGGTGATAATAAGAGACAAAGGACACTACATAATACTTAAGGTTAGACCCAACAAGAGAATGTAACCTGTGTAAACATAAGATCACCTAAATATATAAAGAACAATCTTTGAGGACTTTACAAAAAAGATTGATAGCAATGTGGTCATAGTGAAAAATTTTTAACACCCAGTCAATAACGGACAGATCTTTCAGACAAAAATCAATAAGGATATAGCATCATTAAGTGACAGGCTAGATCAAATGGATATAATTGATATCTACAAAACATTTCACCCCAAAGAAGCAAAATATATATTCTTCTCAAACGCATATGGATTATTCTTAAAGATAGACTACACTATAGGACACACACACACACACACAAAAAAAAAACACCTTAACAAATTCAAGAAAACTGACATCATATCAAGCAATTTCTTGGATCACAAGAAAACTGAAATTATACCAAGCAATTTCTTGGATCACAATGGCCTAAAATACGAAATCAACCAAGGGAGAAAAAAAAAAAAAAACAAAAACAGGTCTGTAGCTGGAGGCAGGTGAAAGGCAACCATACATTGATGTTTCTCTCCCTCTCTCCCTTCCCCTCTCTCTAAAAATAATAAATAAAATCTTTTTTAAAAAAAGAAAACATTCAAATACACTAAATGACTTATTATTAAATAATGAATGGATTAACAATGAGATCAAGAAATTCATTAAAAGTACCTAGAAACAAATGAAAATGATCATATAACAACCCAAAGCCTATGGGACATGGAAAGCAGTCCTGAGAGGGAAGTTCAGAGCTTTACAAGCCTGCCTGAAGAACTAGAAAAATCTCAAATAAACAACCTAGGACTACACCTAAAATAACTAGAAACTAGAAAATCAACAACAAGCAAAGCCCAGAGTGAGTTGAAGGAAGAAAATCAAGATCAGAGCAGAAATAAATGATAAAGAAAATTAAAAAAATCAAATATCATTGAATCCAGCTGATGGTTCTTTGAAAAGACAAAATTGACAAATCTTTAATCAGTTTCATCAAGGAAAAAAAAGAGAGAACCAAAAATTTTTTAAAATGAGACAATTGATAACAGAGAAATATAAAGGATTATAAGAAATTATTATGAATAATTATATGCCAAGAAATTGGACAACCTGGGCAAAGTGGATAAACTCCTAGAAACATACACTCTTCCAAACCTGAATAGGAAGAAGCAGAAAACCTGAATAGACTGATAACAGCTAGCTCAATTTAAGCAGTAATAAAAAATAAAATAAAAAATTTAATAAACCTCCTGGCACACAAAAGCCCTGGACCAGATGGCTTCAGAGGCAAAATTACCTATAATACAAGAAACTAATACCTTTTCTTCTCAAATTAATCCAAAAAAAAACGAAGAAAATGGAAGACTTCCAAACTTTTTATGAAGCCATTATTATCCTAATTCCAAAACCAGGTAAAGATACACAAAAGAAGAAAATTAAAGGTCATTATCTCTGATGAATTTAGATGCTAAAATCCTCAACAAAATATTAGCAAACCACATCTAGGAAAACATCCAAAAGATCATACATCATGATCAAGTGGGTTTTTTCCCAGGGATGCAGAGATGGTAAAATATCCACAAGTCAATAAGTGTGATGAATCAAATAAAAAAAATGAAAGACAAAAACCACATGACCATACCAATAGATGGAGAATAAGCATTTGATAAAATTCAGCATCCATTTATGATAAAAACACTATCAAACTAGGAGTAGAGGGAGCATACCTCAATCTAATAAAGGCCATGTACTAGAAACCTACTGCCAACATCATACTCAATGTTCAAAAATTAATGAATTTCCCTTAAAATCAGGAAAAAGATGGGTGTCCATCATTACCACTCTTACTCGACATAGTAGAGGAAGTACTAGCCATAGTGCTCAACAAGAAGAATAAATAAATGGCATCAAAATTGGAAAAGAGGAAGTACAGGTATCACTATTCACAGATTATTTCATATTATACATAGAACACTCTGTAGACTCCACTAAAAAACTTAGCAGACTTTAGGAGGTTAAAGTAGACCAATCTAAGAAGCAGAAACAAATAAGAGTCACCTAAATTGGGCAGACAAAGAAACAACCCCCAAAGAAAAGGAGGAATCTCAAGAAACAGTGTGACATGAAATAGAGACAAGCAGACTATCAGACATGAAATTCAAAATCATGATATTAGAGAAGCTTAATGATCTCAGTGAGCTTAAAGAAAATTACAAACAACCCAAGGGGAACTACAAGTAATTACTGAGAACTATACCTACATTAAAAAGGACATAGAACCTATCAATAAGAGCCAGGAGGAAATGAAGAATACAATTTCCAAATTGAAGAACACAGTAGAAGGAATAAAAAGTAGGTTAGAGAAAGCAGAGGGTTGGATCAGGAAGCTGTAAGACAATGTAGAAAAAAATTCCCAGATAGTGTAACAAAATGTAAAAGACTGAAAAAGAATAAAAAGATACTAAGAGAGCTACAGGATAACATAAAACATAATAATATCTGTATCATGGAGACATCAAAAGGAGAAGAAGAGAAGCAAGGGATAGAAACCATGTTTGAAAAAGTAATAACAGAAAACTTCCCTAACTTGAGTAAAGAAAAAGTTGTGCAGGTGCAGGAAGTACAAAGGGCCTCAAGAAAGATGAACCCAAAGAGGCCCATTCCAAGACACATCATAATTATACGGCAAATTTTAAAGACAAAGAGAGAATTTTAAAAGCAGCAAGACAGAAACAGCTAATAATAAACAAGGGGCGTCCAATAAGGTTATTTGCTGATTTCTCAACAGAAACAGTACAAGCCAGAAATATTCCAAGCAATGAAAAACAAAGACCTACAATCAAGACTACTCTACCCAGAAAGGCTCTCATTCAAAATGGAAGGTGAAATAAGGAGTTTTCCAGAGAAAAGAAGGCTAAAAGACTACATCTCCACCAAACCAGTACTGCAAGAGATGCTAAGGGGTCTGTTTTAAAAAAATAAAGAAACAGAGACAAAGAGGAATACAGGTACCAAGGGAAAAATTGACAATGAATAAGTACCTATCAATAATAACCTTAAATGTAAATAAATTGAATGCACAGTTCAAAAGACATAAGGTAGATAAATGGATAAGAACCATTTAAATGAATGCTTTAAAATAATCTTGTTATAAGTAGATTTTACAAAATAATGTGTAATTTTGTATTTTTGTTATACCTGAATTACTGCTGGTTAAGTTTTCTTATTAGGACATATTTCAAAATTTCAATCTAATTCTTTATTATTAGATTCAAAGGATTTCCTAAATTGGGAATATCAAGTTACTTGTAATAACTTAGAAAAATCAAATACAGCTAAGGGGGGAAAAGTAAAAACTATGGATATGTATTACATAGAATATACATTATCTTTCTTATTCATGTTATAAAATATGTGCTTGTTTTGGGGTGTATAATATATAGATATTATTAGCAATTTATGTTGTAAATATCAACCAACTAGTAGTTGGTGTGTTGAGAAATTAGTCATATTAGCATTTAAATGATCTGAGATTACTTTCAAATAGACAGTGGAACTATACATTTCTAGCAATGAAAACCCCCAAACTGGGGATGCTTGGGAAAATGTATTAATGCTATAATAAATTTCATTATTGAAATGTGAATATACCTAATCCCTACCTCAATAGACTCTTAAATAGTTCAGTGGCTAGTTTAGGACCACATATGAAATCAATCACAAGTTAAAACAGTGGCTAGAATACTAATCTACAAATTATTTAAATCCTAGGTTTTTTTTTTTTTTTTTTTACCTCAAATTAGTAGATATCATAATTTCTATTCTGTGGAGACCAGCTGAGCACTGTAAGTGCCATTATTTTTAAAGGCTTCAATTTGTAAGACACATGTACAGGAAAAACAGAGAGTATTGAGAGATAAGACCTGTGCATGGCAAAAAAAAAAAAAAAAAACAACAACAAAAAAACGCAATCTGCTATCTAAGATAGAAAACCGAAAATAATAAGTTGTAGTTACAGTATGTTAAAATAAAGTTGAGTTGTATTATTGGAAGGGGTGGAATCTGACTCAGAAACCAAATTTATTTTTTACTATGGGCACTGTCTTTAGGACAGCTTTCATAAAAATGAATTCCGCAATACACCATTTCTGTGATATATTTCACAAAAACAGCATTCCAGAGTAAAATAAGTTTTAAGGAAGAAAAAGAAAACTGTTAATTTACTACCAACATAGCTAAAATATTATTATTTAACTTATAATAACTATATAAGCTTTTGATATACTTTAACTTTTTGTATTAACTCTTCAAAATCCAGTACGTACTTTATAATATATCGCAATTTGAACTAGTGACATTTTCAGTGACTTGTACATTTAACACTACAAATTTAAAGAATAAGAAAGACTAAATCTTTGGGGAATGAAAATAGTTTATTTATTATTATTATTATTAGCCCAGGAGAAGTCTGCCTATAGCCAAGCAAAGGTGGGTAGGACCTAGGAAGGTTAATTATGAGATGACATATTTTTTCAGGGGTAAGAAATGAAAGAAACTAGGCCAAAATATTTCTAATAAAAAATTTTGAAGGCAATTAATTAAATTATGTTATTAGACATAGTCACAGGAGTAGAAATATTTTTCTAATGTAATATTTGTAAAAATATGTATGTGTGTAAATATATTTGTGTATGTGTTTGGTAATATTGCAATTTATATTACCTAAAAAGTGGTTTTTAATTTTTTTACATTTTATTTATTATTTTTAGAAAAGGGAAAGGGAGAGAGGCAGAGAGGGAGAGAGACATCAATGTATGATTGCCTTTCACTTGCCTCCAGCTAAGGACCTGGCTGGAGGCCTGGCTTGCAACCTAGTTATGTGCCCTGGCTGGGAATTGAACCAGTGATTTTTGGGTTTGCAGGCTGTCGCCTAATCCACTGTGCCACCAGCCAGGGCCAAAAAGTGATTTTTAAACAAATTAATTAATAAACATTTTGAAATAAAGAAAACAAAACTTTCTATTAATATGATTTGAGAGGCTGACAGAAGGTAGTAATTAAATGGTGAATTGTCTGGATGTGAATAAAAAGAAAGGAAGTACACAGCGGTGGTTACAGAATGGACAGGGTTGGAAGTTAAGAATAATGGAGGAAATGGAGAAGCCAAAGAATTTATATGCATGACACATGGACACGAACTAAGGAGGGCATTGCTGGAGGGAATGGGAAGTACTGGGTAGAGGGCAGCAAAGTGGGAAAAAATTGAGACAACTGTAATAGCAAAATCAATAAAATATATTTTAAAAACTTAGCAGACCTAACTAGTGAATTCATCAATATAGCAAGATATGATGTTTATATTCAGAAATTGATGGAATTTTTATACATCAATAATGAACTACCAGAAAGAGAAACTATGAAAATAATCACATTTACTATTGCAATAAAAATAATAATAAAATACCTAGGAATAAATTTAACCAAGGATCTAAAAGACCTGTACTTTTAAAACTATAGGACACTGAAGAAATAAAATGTGGAAGATACAAATAAGTGGAAGCATATATTATGTTCGCAGATTATAAGAATTAGTATCATCAAAATGTCCATACTACCCAAAGCAATCTATAAATTTATTGCAATTTCACTCAAGACACCACTGGCATATTTTTCAGATCTAGAATGAATATTCTAAAAATTTATATGAAACCATAAATGACCCCAAATACTCAGCAATCTTGAGAAAGAAGATCAAAGTTGGAGTGATCACAATACACTATCAAAATGCACTACAAAGTCACTTAAACAAAACAATCTGTTACTAGCATAAGGACAGTCACATAAAACAGTGGAACAAATAAAGAACCCAGAAATAAAACCAGGTCTTTATGGTCAGTTAATACTTGACAAAGGAAGCAAGGGCATATAATAAAATAAGTCTCTTCAATAAATGGTTTTGGAAAAATTAACTGATGCATTAAAAAAAAAAAAAAAACTAGACCACTATTCTATACCATAAATCTGAATAAAGAATAAACTCAAAATGGATAAAAGACTTAAATATAAGTAGTAATACCATAACAATCCTAGAGGAAAATGCAGGCAGTATATTTCTGGATATTTCACATAGCAATATTTTTGCTAATAAATCCCCAAAAGCAAGGGAACTAAAGTAAAAAATAAACAAATGATACTTCATTGAATTAGAAAGGTTCTGATCCCTGGCTGGTAGCACAGTGGGTAAGGCGCCGGCCTGCAAACCCAAAGGTCGCAGGTTCGATTCCCCAGCCACGGCAAATAACAAGGTGGCAAACCAGGTCTCCAGTCAGGTCTGTGGCTGGAGGCAGGTGAAAAGCAACCATACACTGATGTCTCTATCCCTCTCTGCCTCTCTCCCTTCCCCTCCTTCTAAAAATAATGAAATAAAATCTTAAAAAAAAAAAGGTTCTGAACAGGTAAAGAAAATATCAACAAAATGAAAAGAAAACCATTTGTATGTGACAACATATTTGTCAATGATGCATCAGATAAGGGTTTAATATCCAAATACATATATAACTTATATGACTCAACACCAGAAAAACAAATAATCCAGTTAAAATATTGCCAAAGAAACTGAATAGACACTTCTCCAAAGAGGACATAACAGGTGGCCTATAGACATGATAAAATGCTCAATATCACTAGCTATTAGAGAGATGCAAGATAAAACTACAATGAGGTATCACCTTATACCTGTCAGAATGACTATCATTTTTAAAAATTTTATTGTTGTTGCATTACATCCATTCCCTTTTTGCTCCCCTCTGTACCCCTCCCCACCCACCCATTCCCCCCAAAGACAATCCCACCTGTTGTCCATGTCCATGGATCCTTTATACTAGGTTCTTGTCTAAGCTGCTCCCCTTTCTTGCCTTTGCCTCCCCCCTCCTCCCAACCCATTTCCCCCACACCACTGAAGGCCTATTCACTGTATTCATATATTTGGTTCTGTTTCGCTTGTTGTTAGTTTTGCTCATTATTGTCCCGTAATGGGTGAGATCATATGATATTTGTCCTTCACTGACTGGCTTATTTCACTAAGCATAATACTCTCCAGTTCCATCCATGTTGTTGCAAAGGGTACAAGTTCCTTCTTTCGTTCTGCTATATAGAATTCCATTGTATAAATGTACCAAAGTTTTTGGATCCAATCATCCACTGATGGGCACTTAGGCTGTTTCCAGCACTTACCTATTGTAAATAGTGCTGCCATGAACATAGGTGTACATAGGTTCTTATGAATTGGTGTTTCAGGATACTTTGGGTATAGTCCAAGTAGTGGAATTGCTGGATCAAAAAGGCAGTTGCATTTTTAGTTTTTTAAGGAACCCCATACTGTTTTCCACAGTGGCTGCACCAGCCTGCATTCCCACCAACAGTGTATGAGGGTTCCCTTTGCCCCGCATCCTCGCCAGTACTTGTTGTTTGTTGATTTGCTGATGATTACCATTCTGACAGGTGTGAGGTGGTATCTTATTGTGGTTTCAATTTGCATCTCTCTGATGACTAGTGATGTTGAGCATTCTTTCATATGCCTCTGGGCCCTTTGTATATCTTCCTCAGTGAGTTGTCTGTTCAGGTCCTTTGCCTATTTTTGAATTGGGCTGTCTGTCTCCCTGGTGTTGAGTCCCATTAGTTCCTTATATATTTTGGAGATCAGACCCTTGTCTGAAGTATCATTGGCAATTATGCTTTCGCATTTAGTTGGTTCCCTTTGAATTTTGCTGATATTTTCTTTAGCTGAACAGAAACTTTTCAATTTGATATAGTTCCATTTGTTGATTTGTTCTTTGATTTCCTTTGCCCTTGGTGAAGTATCAGTAAACATATTTTTGCGTAGGATATCCAAAAATTTACTGCCTCTATGTTTCTCCAGGACCTTTATGGTGGCACTGCTTATGATTAAGTCCTTTATCCATCTTGAGTTTATTCTGGTGTATGGTGTATGTTGGTGGTCTAGATTTATAATTTTCCATATTGCTGTCCAGTTCTCCCAACACCATTTGTTGAAGAGACTGTTTTTACTCCATTGGATGTTCCTTCCCCCTTTGTCAAATATTAGTTGACCATAGAGTCCTGGGTTCATTTCTGGGCTCTCTATTCTGTTCCATTGATCTATATGTCTATGCTTATGCCAGTACCATGCTGTTTTGATGACAGTAGCCTTGTAGTATTGTTTGAAGTCTGGGATCGTGATTCCTCCTACCTTGTTCTTCTTTCTCAAGATTGTGGTGGCTATTCGTGGGCATTTTTGGCTCCATATAAATTTTTGAAGTATTTTTTCTATTTCTGTGAAGTCTGTCATTGGTATTTTAATTGGGATTGCATTGAGTATGTAGATTGCTTTGGGTAGTATGGACATTTTAATGATGTTAATTCTTCCCATCCATGAACATGGTATATGCTTCAATTTATTTGTATCTTCCTTGATTTCTTTCTTCATTGTTCTGTAGTTTT
>PVIW01009892.1:0-48419 GCA_004026585.1 Noctilio leporinus
GGAGGGGGGGGTGGTAGAGCAGCAGGGGTGGGTGGTAGAGCAGCAGGTAGTGGGTAGACTTTTTACTGGACACTCTTTTGTGCCGTTTGAATTTCAAACTATATGAATGTATTACCCATTAAATCAATGGGTAATTGACAGAAAACTTATATGTTTCAAACTTATATGATTCAAAAGGTATCTCTGTGTACATATACAATAAATAATAATTTTGAAATAAAAGGGATAATATTCTGCATGCAATTTTTAATTAAAATATGACATTTCATATAGATTTAATAAAAAAGCCTATCACTGAGGTAGTTTCTTAACTTCAGACTAATTATCTGTTTTTAATCACAAAGACATGTTAGGATTTGTAATATTTTTCTAGAATTAAATTGTTCTAAAAATTTAAAAGATTGAATTACACACTTTAAACCACATTTTTTTTCAACAACATAGAGTAGCTACAGGTTTTCAGCTATGAATAGACATTAGAATAGTTAGACTCTTTTCCTCATTTTCCCTTAATACCAGTTTCTTTAGGAATTACTGAGAAAATTTTACTTTTGCCTCATTTTTCTTTAAAATGTTAAATTTCTGTTTCTTTCTATACTTTATACATTTTTTGCCAACAAGCTTTATTTTATAATAGGAACAGGGCAGAATACAGATATATCACAATGTACATAAAATATTCAAAGTTATTAAAATTGTTGATAATCCTGACATGATATCCCAATAATTTTTTGTGTGCAATAGTACCTGTAAAGGTTACTTCTAAATGACATATTAACTATTATTGATCTGGTTTAAAACAATACAAAAATCTCTTTTTTGAAATCAGTATTCCCCTTTTCATTAATGTTCTTCAAAATTGTTCTGTCTTCAATTTATCACTTAAAACAAGAAGAAAAATAATTTGCTTGGCTTTGGTACTGAACTGTGTGTTCTAGTATAGGGAGGCCATTAGGTGAGTCACTGCTGGCTATTTTTTAAAAGATTTTTAAAATTTATTATTTTTAGAGAGAGGGGAAGGGAGAGAGGCAGAGAGGGAGACATCAATGTATGGTTACCTTTCACCTGCCTCCAGCTACAGACCTGGCTGGAGACCTGGCTTGCAACCTGGTTATGTTCCCTGGCTAAGGAATTGAACCAGCGACCTTTGGGTTCGCAGGCCAGTGCCTTATCTACTGTGTCACCAGCCAGGACTTGGCTGACTGTTTTTTAAATTATAGGTTGTTAAGTAAGATCTGCCAGGATTTGGTCTAAAAGTGAGTTATTTTTCACATTTCAAAATAAAAGGTGAAATACTGGCTTGTTAGTTAAGATTAATTAACTGGAGGTTATACTTTTCACATTGGCTCATTAACAGAAGAAAAATTGGCCCACTCTAATCACAAACAAAATTTTAGTTAAAAAGTCAATGATGAATGTAAGCAATACTCTTATAAATACAACTCCCTTACTTGTTAGAAAAGAAAGAAAAAATATTTTTCTCCTCCAAGGTAGAGATAATTACCTAGCATGCAATTCTGCTTCTGTTTTCTTCAGTTGATTGTTCATTCTTTCCAGTATTAGAAATCACAAAAAACATTTTGTGATCTTATGTAGTTGACCAGAATTGGATATTAAAACAATAGTAGAATTAGATACATAGGGGCTCTGTCATAAGTAGACTTGAGCATGGGCAAATTTCTTAGTCCTATGAGCCTGTTTCATTTGAAAAAATGGTAGAGGTAAACTAGTAGACCTCTGAATGTCTTCTATTTGTAAAATTCTTATTCCTAAATTATGAATTCCTAAATGTTGAAAATATGAGTGCCCTCTTTGTTGTTCTTAGTGTCAAGTGGCATTGCAATAATTTTAAGACATTTAAAATTATTTTATTTTTTCCTTTTCAAAGAAAACCTTTTTAAAAGTATGGCATACAATGCTATATTAGTTCCAGGTATATAATATAATGATTGGACAGTTTTGTAACTTCCAATGTAGTTAGTCAACTAATTCTAGTAATCATCTGTCACTGAGCAAACTTATCACAATATTATTGATTATATTTCCCTTCACCTTTTTCACCTGTCCCTCTACTACTTTCTCCTCTAGCAACTGCAACTTCGGTCTCTATATCTAGGAGTTTGTTTTTGTTTTGTTATTTTTGACTTCATATGTAGGTGAAACTATATGGTAGTTGCCTTTCTCTGTCTGATTTACTTCATTTAATATTTTACCCTCTAGTTCTGTCCATGTTGCTGCAAATGTCAAGGCGTCATCTTTTTTTCTCCTTGATGCATAATACTCCATTGTGTGTGTGTGTATATGTATATCACACCTTCTTTGTCCATTCATCTATCAAAGGACTCAAAACATTCTGGAAACAAAAATATATTGACTCCCTTTAAATCAAGCTTTAATTGGTTTTGTGGAATAGAACAACTATAATTGAGTGTCCAATCTCAATACAGAGGGCTGTCACTGATCATGTTCCTGAAGCCCTGTAGTACTTTAATTTATTGTGTAAATGGTTAACATTTTAAAAAATTTCCATTATGGCAGCTATTTCTAAATATTTGGAAAGTGTGAAACATTAATTTTGGTAAATGAGGCAATCTATTTCATAAAACAATGACCAGTGGTCACATTCCTGACCACTTTATGGTCACTTGCAGCCAGTGTACCAAACCAAGAAGACCAAGCATCTACTAACTTTTAGTGTATTGTGTTGTTGCTGCTAACTTTATTCTATATAGATCTGTCAGTAGGTTGAATGTGTTAGTCTTACAGTGTTAATTTATATATATATATTCTGTGTCTTCATAAGTATTTCGATCAGAATGTTGTGTTGTGCTTTTCTTGTTAGATATTTTATATGTAGAAAAATGAATTAAATGCGATCTTACTCAGAAAATTGAATCCATGAGTCTTAATATCTCCTATTATATAGAAAATGTCAGATCATGTTTACGGCCCTTTAACTCCAAACTATCATGTTTCTTTAACTTGTGCTCAGTTTGTCAGCCATCTCTATTTTTCTCATTTAGTATTTATACCACTCATTATGAGTTTATCTGTATTGGATGTACACACTTAATGTATAAAATTATCATAGGCTAGGTAAAGGCAGGCAAAGGGGGAAAACTGTGGGGACAACTATAAGGGCATAAAAAATAAAATATAATTTAAAAAGAGATTAGAGATACTAGTAGACTGATAAAATTTGATGTCAACCACTTAAAATGAAGTTAAGTCATCATTAGAAGAGAATAGACTTTGAAAATTCCATTCATCATCTGAGTTTGGCAGTCATAGTTATTGAGTCTTCGATATCAATTTAGAATTTGAATTCTTTTTTTTTTTTTTCTTTTAATTTTATTGTTGTTGTATTAAATCCATCTAGAATTTGAATTCTTTAACTTACTGCTTACCTTGGGACTGAATATTGTACCCAATAGAAGTCATGTGTTTGTTTCTTCACCTCAAAGCTGTGACAGCTTCTTCTGGCAATCTTAGTACAAAGTGACTTCAAACTACTGTTTAGTTTGGAAACTTGTTCTTCCCTGCCTGGTGAGTAATGAAACTTGGGCATGTTGCTTCTTGCTGTTGCATTGCTTTCAGACAGACTGCATTGTAATTGTAAAGAAAAGAAGGATTAATAAGAATGATGAAATCTGCATCTCATTTTGGAGATTGCTTTTTAAAACCCAATCTTTGTTCCAGAAGCTTAACTTTTTATCACAATTCTGTCCTTTTCTTAAAGGGCAATAGTGTACAGCATAGTCAAGGAACATAAGTGGCTTTGAGTCTACCATAAAACTACCAACTACTTTTTCTGTGCCTAGCCCAGCCATGGCTCATGATCCCAAGAAGCATCTGAAGCGAGCAGCAGCTCCAAAACATTGGATGCTGGGTAAACTGACTAGTGCGTTTGTTCCTCGGTCATCTACTGGTCCCTACAAACTGAGAGAATGTCTCCCTCTCATTTTCTTAAGGAACAGGCTTAAGTATGCCCTGGCAGGAGATGAAATGAGGAAGATCTGCATGCAGAGGTTCATTCAACTTGATGGCAAGGTCCAAACTGATATAACCTCCCTGCTGGTTTTATGGATGTGGCCAGCATTGACAAGACCAGAGAGAATTTCCATCTGACCTAGGACATCAAGTACTGCTTTGCTGTTCATTGTGTTACACCTGAGGAGGTCAAGTGCAAGTTGTACAAAGTGAGGAAGATCTTTGTGGGCACAAAAGGAACCCCTCACCTGGTGATACATGATGCTCACACCATTTGCTACCCTGATTCTCACATCAAGGTCAACCATTCTGATTGATTTGGAGACTGGCAAAATTACTGACTTCATCAAGATTGAAACTGGTAACTTGTGTATGGTGGCAGGAGGTACCAATCTGGAAAGAATTGTCCTCATCACCAACAGAGAGACACATCCTGGTTCTTTTGACCAAGCTCACATGAAAGATACCAATGGCAACAGCTTTGCCACCCGGCTCTCCAACATGGTTGGGATTAGCAAAAGCAACAAAGCATGGATCTCTCTTCCTTGTGGAAGGGGCATCTGTCTCACCATTGCTAAAGAGAGAGACAAGAGGCTGGCAGACAAACAGGGCAGTGGATGAAATGAGCTCTGGCTGATGTGATTGGAAAAGTCCTTGTCTTTAAAGATAATACAACACGATTGCTTGTAAAAACAAAAACAAAAACCAAACAATAAAAACAAAACCAAAAACCTACCAATGAGTTTCTAGAAAGTCATTTTAAAACACTGAAACTCATTTCTTCCTCTTATAAATTTAATATATGTTACTTTAAAAAAATCTTCACCCAAAGATATACAAAGGGCCCAGAGGCATATGAAAGAATGCTCAACATCACTAGTCATCAGAGAGATGCAAATTAAAACCACAATAAGATACCACCTCACACCTGTCAGAATGGAATCATCAACAAATCAACAAACAACAAGTGTTGGCGAGGATGTGGGGCAAAGGGAACCCTCGTGCACTGTTGGTGGGAATGTAGGCTGGTGTAGCCACTGTGGAAAACAGTATGGGGTTTCCTTAAAAAACTAAACATGGAACTGCCTTTTGATCCAGCAATTCCACTACTTGGACTATACCCAAAGAATCCTGAAACACCAATACATAAGAACCTATGTACACCTATGTTCATAGCAGCACTATTCACAAAGCCAAGTGCTGGAAACAGCCTAAGTGCCCTCAGTGGATGATTGGATCAAAAAACTTTGGTACATTTACACAATGGAATACTACACAGCAGAAAGAAAGAAGGCACTTGTACCCTTTGCAACAACATGGATGGAACTGGAGAGTATTATGCTTAGTGAAATAAGCCAGTCAGTGAAGGACAAATACCATATGATCTCACTCATTACAGGACAATAATGAACAAAACTAACAACAAGCAAAACAGAACCAAATATATGAATACAGTGAATAGGCCTTCAGTGGACAGGGGGAATGGGATTGGGTGGATGGGGGAGGCAGAGGCAAGGAAGGGGAACAGTTTAGACAAGAACCTAGTATAAAGGAACCATGGACATAGACAACAGGTGGGATTGACTTTGGGGGGAATGGGTGGGTGGGGAGGGGGACAGAGGGGAGCAAAAAGGGGATGGATGTAATAAAACAACAATAAAATTAAAAAAAAATCTTCACCCAAAGATATGTGTCTTGATTTTAGAGAGAGAGAGGAAGAGAGAGTGAGAGAAAAAAACATTATCATTTGTCTCCTGACAGCACCCCAACCAGGGGTTGAATCTGCAACGTACAGTATGTACTGTGCCTGGGAATTGAACCTGCGACATTTTTTTTTTTAATATTTTATTATTTTTCAGAGAGAGGGGAAGGGAGAGAGGCAGAGAGGGAGAGAAACATCAATGTACGGTTGCCTTTCACCTGCCTCCAGCAATGGATCTGGCTGGAGACCTGGCTTGCAACCTGGTTATATTGCCCTGGCTGGGAATCGAACCAGTGACCTTTGGGTTCACAGGCCGGCGCCTTATCCACTGTGCCACCAGCCAGGGCCTTTGAACCTGCAACATTTTGATGTATGCTCCAACCAACTGAGCCACCTGGCCAGGGCAATATATGTAACATTTTTGAAAGAGGATGTAGTAATTACAAAGGAGGGCTTTTTGATAAGGCAGATTGATTTTGAATTTTGCCTCCAACCCTTATGAGCTGTGTGATTTCATTCTGTCAACTTAGTCTCAGACTCAGTTATTTCAGTAGCACCAGTGGGGTTAATAAATGTAAAACATTTAGCACAGTGCCTGGCACAGATACATACTTATTAACTGTTGGATATTATTAACTCTGACTAAATACAATGCAGACCCATGTAGAAAGCACTCTGTTATTCTTGAGCATGTAGGAGGCTCAGTAGGTGTAATCTTAGATAGTAATTATAGTTAGTCTCTTTTCTCTGTGTATCTATTATCTAATATCTTCTGAGAAGATATTACTGATTGGACATCTATTCATGCATTAAATTATGGTGCAGATGACTCATGTTTGGTCTGTTCTACATTTCCACTTCACTGGATCCTGCATGATTTTCTCAAATTGAATTGTCCTTTTTATTTCCAACTGCACACCAGGTTGCTGTCTAGTGCCAGTATTTCCTAACAGTGAAGTATCCAATTAGTCTTTTTTCTGATGAAGGAGGGCTCTTAAAATTCTGTGGCAGGTCTTTTATCTTGTGTATTTAAAACTTCTATGTTTTTTTCTAAATACAAAGGGTATATGACACTGAATGTATTACTACTATAGACCTGAGAGCAGCAGTAATATAATAAATAATGCATTTTCTTTTTCCCCCCCTAGAAAATGGATGCAATTTAAGAGAGAATGTTTCCCTGAGTGATGGGTGATTTTAGTTATTTAGAGCAAATATTTTTCCATGGAATATACACAGTAATAACCATAATATGTGTAAATAGTAACAATTTTACTTATATATTTCATAGACTAATAAATGTTTTTAAAGGAAATATGGTATATCATGTTTTGCAAGGAATATTTATCAGAACAATTTATCTCATTGTCATTTG
Source organism: Noctilio leporinus (assembly GCA_004026585.1). NCBI lineage: Eukaryota > Metazoa > Chordata > Mammalia > Chiroptera > Noctilionidae > Noctilio > Noctilio leporinus. The sequence goes on from PVIW01009892.1 coordinate 7,068, forward strand.
TGTGGTAATGAAAATAAAATTTACTTTTGCTAATTAAAGATTACATTTTGCATAGTGCACATGTATGTATATACATAACATTATAAAAAAGCATTTTGCCTTTTAAAAGTCATCTGTTTAAAAACATCATCCATTTTCTCAGTTCTCACAATCATGGAATGTTGTATGTAGTCACTGCAATATGCTATAGTACAGAGATTGAAAGACTGTTTGGAATAACTGATTAGAGATACAAATAATCAAGTTTCTTGATCTGTATACATACACAGACACACACATACAAACTGATATTTATATATGTAAATTTTTCTTAACTCAATAATTTTTTTGGAATAATTTTTTTGGGTGGGAGGAGGAACCCTTATCAGCTATCCCATGAGAGGGGCCAACCTGGAAAGAATTCATTTGAACTCAAGACTGGCAATACTACAGCCTTATTCATCAAGGGTCACCTCCTCCTTTTTTGCTCTCCAACTCATCTTTTTTTTTTGGGAAGATGTATAGGTTTATGAGATATGGGCAGGTAGAAAAACACTTTATTATTATTACAAGATGCTCTCCAAACCCTGAATCCATTGCTTAGTGAGCCAGGTAGGACCATGCTGAGGATTCCATTTTTTTTTTTTTTTTTAAAGATTTTATTTATTGTGCTGGCTGGTGGCACAATGGATAAGGCAACAGCCTGTGAACCCAAAGGTTGCTGGTTTGATTCCCCAGCCAGGGCACATTAATGAGGTTGCAAGCCAGGTCTCCAGCCAGGTCTGTAACTGGAGACAGGTGAAAGGCAACCATACATTGATGTCTCTCTCTCTTTCTACCTCTCTCCCTTTCCCTCTCTCTAAAAATAATAAATAAAATCTTAAAAAAAAAAAAAAAAAAAAGCTATGAACCTGGCTGGAGACCTGGCTTGCAACCTGGTTATATGCCCTATCTGGGAATCGAACCAGCAACCTTTGGGTTCTCAGGCCAGCACCTATCCACTGTGCCACCAGCCAGGGCTGAGGATTCTTTATAGCTCAAAAAAAAAGAAAAAGAAAAAGGAAAACACATTATCTTAGACTTAAAGTGGATTTCTATGTTATGTTTTGCCTAAACCCAAACAATCCTTGGTCTCACACGGTGAGAGAAGCCTAGGCTCAGCAGCAGTGTGAATACCAGGTAGAAGAAGAAGGGCTGTGGAGTCACTTCTAAGACTTGGAGCCAAATTGGCTTCAGGCAAGCTGTATAGGGAGCTGCAGCTTCCAAGTGACTCTGGATTCTTCTCTTGCAACTTCAGGGCAATAGAGACTCGAAGGTTCTAAAAGGGAGCTGCGAAGAGAATACCCCAATCAGCTCAGACCTTTAACTTCTGGACTCATGACTTTGAATTTTAAAATTGGTAATACTGAGATCCAACAAAACGTGCTTGCCCATCCCCATGATCCTTCCCAGAGAGAGGACTAAGGAAGAGAAGGAGCAAAGAGAGGCCTTATTACACTTTTTGATTTCACCAAGTCCTTGACATCCTTTAATACATTGTTTTGGGAAAGGGGATGCTAGAGATTTCCCATCCAAAAGCTCTTTTAAAAGTCTAATGGTACATTTGATATTATACATTTGTCATTATGGCTTTGATATATAGAAGTGAGTTTTAGAGACTTTATTATTAAGATGAATCATTTTTATGAAAAAAGGGAAAAAGAAGGTAGTTATTTATCTTCTTTTGAATACTATAGATTTGTTCATCTATTCCTTTACTTTTTGGTATTATAAAAATGAGAAGATCCTGCATTGCTTATGATAATCTCTCATGTTTTCTCTTGTGCCCTAGATTCTGGAATAAAATTTATGATCTGTTTTAGATGCAAACAGAGATATCTCCCTGGTCTTGGAACGTATTGTTATTTCCCAGGACAATAAATCAAAGAGGCTGACTGGAAGTTCTGAAATAACTAAATAACCAAGTTGAAGAGCCACTAACAAGCATATGCAATTCATCACTTAAATGATACATGCCACAACAGGTAAGGGTTTGCGAATGATGTGCTCCTGCTCTTTTATTCATTTTCAGTTTTATCAGGTTAAGTCACTAGGGCAGACAATATGAAGAAGAGGATATAGAGAGGACAGATATGAGGAAGGAAAGCTTTATATTTTATTGATTCCAGAAGATAAGAGATTGTTATTTGTAGAGGTAGAAGGGGATCATAAGGCTTCAACTTTTTATATTACAGCACCATGACTATGCTAAGGATGTTATTTTAACCAAGGATCAAGAAGAAAACATGTACTTGCTATTAATAATACTTGCACATGTGTAAGGTTTGTTTTTAGTATAGTTAAAAACATTCACCTAGCCTTGGCTGGTAACACAGTGGATAAAGCGCCGGCCTGTGAACCCAAAGGTCACTTTCCCAGCCAGGGCAACAAAACCAGGTTGCAAGCCAGGTCTCCAGTCAGGTCTGTGGCTGGAGGCAGGTGAGAAGCAACCATACATTGAGGTCTCTTTCCTTCTCTGCCTCTCTCTCTTCCCCTCTTTCTAAAAATAATAAAATAAAATATTTAAAAAAATTCACCTAAATAATCATTCTCAAACTTTATTTTGCATATACAGTAACCCAAAGCTGTTTAAAATTCAGATCTCAAGTTTCCTCTTAAAATTCTAATTTCCTTCTGGGGTGAACTTCAGGAGCTATAGTTTCAACCAGTGCATCCTCCCTTTGAGTTCTGACAGAACTCGGGAATGCTTGAAAAACAGGACAGGTGCTCTTAACCAAAACTAAATAATTACTGCAAAATAATATTACTTTAGAGCTTGGTACCACCCCTGCTCACCTTACTGTGATTGCTTTTGTAACTTTGATGGCATCCTGTTTGAGGCATCTTACTCATCTTGTTGTTTGAGTCAGGGGTCTCTCTTTGTTGCTTAGAAACAGAAATCAATTGCAATTGTGATTAACTTAAGTAAAGAGAAATCTACTCAAAATCTTTCCTAAGCTCAGAATTGTTGGAGGTGTTAAGGACCAATCTGGGAAAAGGAGCAGAACCCATGGCAGTTGCAGGTGGGACTTAGGGGAAAGATGCGGGAAGAACCAGCTACCTATCAGGCTGCCCTGCAGGGAGACTTTGGACTCTGTCCTGCTGCTGTTGCCCAGGTCACTAAGAAGCCCCCCATTGCAAACTGGGGACAGAGTTTACAACTTGTTCTGTTCCCCATTCCTGGCTGGTGGTAAAGACAGGAAATCCTAAAAGCAGATCCTTACATCAGGCACTAAAGAGTTTTGATCTCCGCACTTTTATTTCATACAGTGATCCTTATGAGAAAGCATAGATATCAATCAAATGATTTATTATTCACTCTGACTAGTACAGAGTAAGTGGAAAAAGCAAAAGGCCATTTGTATGCAGACACTAAAATTTAATAATCTTCATGGCATAATTCAAAACATGTCTCACCTATATGGAAGTTTTTTTCATTCTTTTCTACATTATGTCCATGCTGTTTTAATATAAATACAATGCTTAAAATGACTTACTCTAAAAGAAAAGAAGTGCAAAACTAGAGTAAGACATATTTATTCTATTATTTCATACACTCCTTTGCATAGTACTGAATATATTTATCTTGATTTAAGAATTATAGCTATATGTGATCTACTAAAAATGTATAGCCACTTATTATTTTTAATATTGCTCTGTATTATATATAACTGATCCACAGAATAGGGCACTTAGATAACATAAAGTTTGTTATTCATTTGTTAAACAGAAAAACATTTAAAATGTCAATGAAATATTTGATTTAAACAATATTGGACACATGAAATAATTGAATATTTTTTGGCTGATTTGAAACTAGAAGTTTCTTAAGATCCCTGTTTGACTGTGCTGAGGGAATTTAAAGTTAGTGTGTGAACATAAGAAGGGGCGAATGAATCCCATCTAGTAGCTTTAACTTATTACTCCCCAGTTGATTAAGTTTAATATCTGAACTCCAGATATTATATTTATATTGCTATTTTAAATTCTCAGAAAAGACAGGTTCAAAGACAGAAAATAAATGAATGATGGAACAGAAACTAACTGTATATGAGCATAAGGTCTCTTTGGAGGTGTGAAAATGCACTAAAAATAATTTATGATGATGGTTGCATCACTTGGTAAAGTTACTAAAAACAATGAATTGTAAAATTGAAATAGGTAAATTTTACTATATGTAAATTATATCTCTATAAAGTTGCTTATTAAGTGAATGTTGAAAGTAAAATCCTGTTATAAGAACAGATAAAACTCTGTCAGACATGGGAGAAACAAGATTTTGAAAAACGTGTTTGATGCAGTTCAATATATCCATCTTGTAAATCACAAATTTTCTTAAACAGTTTTATCTTAAGATATTTATATATATTATTATTACTTTATAGTTTTAAACTGTGAATGATTTTCTTAAATAGTTTATATAAAATTGAAACTACCTTAAATGAAAACTTCCCTTTCTACCCCAAATAAACAGTGATGAAGATATAGTAATTGGTTAATTGTGAAAGTATGTCACTTTGAGAAAAACTGTAATAGGTATAGATAGCGTCCAAAACTCAAATTTAACAAATTAAGACATTTGATATGTCATGATATATAGCAGATTGAGGAAATTGTCTGGAAGTTCCATTGTAGTACAAATGGCATATCTTTGCATTTTACATGAAGGGGATGTTCTGCATTGTGGATCATATATTGGATTGGTTAAATAATTGAACTGTGAGATTTTGAAGGTCAAAGACAGTTTGTTTCCTTGGCATATTTTGCTTGAATAATAGCACAACACTGGGCCAAATTCTTAAAGTAATACAATTATAGCAAATGATAATACTCAACTGATCATCATTAATCATTTTTAATCTATATTTTGCAGACATAGACTTTATAATGATATAATTTTAGGCAATAATATACAAATATGTTTAGTTTTAATAATTCATGATGTGTTAAAATGTTGAATAATTTTAATTAGACCCACAATAAATTTATTGGCTGAAAAAATATAGCACAGAGTCACTTATTTTAATTTGAGGCTGTAAAGTTTATGATACATTAAATATTTGAACTGAATAATTTTTCACTCATTGTTAGAATTTGTAGGTCTCAAGAGAATCTTGTTTCAAGATGTCTTACTTTCTCTTACTTGTTCATTCATCTCTGGTAGCAAAAAAGCTTCTTGTTGAACTGGGATTTCTCCTCACCAACTTACCTGCTTGCTATATCATTATCATCATCGTTGTCATCATTTATTGTTATTATTTTGTTCATGTCATTACAGAACATTGACTTCAGTTTTTTTCCTGTTCTTCCTCTTTCTCAGGAAGATTTGAAATAAGCACCAAGCATCCCATTTCCTAAGCTTTCTAACGTCCTAATGCACCGTCTTTAGAGTCAAGGCAGAGACAGTGGCAGGATCAATTGTCTTTACTCTGCAATCTTCTTGGACTCATTTATTCTGCCTTTCAATGCTGAAAGTTTGAGAGAAATTAGACTTTGGGGATATAATAAATTGTATGGCTATGTATATATATATATGAAAAGTGATCAATTCTTGATTATTTGCATGATTTGATTGCTGGGTGCCTATGGACTCTCCTGTGTTTTATTTTTTGCTTAGGAATTATTAGGCCTCTGGTAGACTTGAAATAAATCATAATAGACATAACTATCTCCAACCAAGTGTGTTGGGTGGTAAAATCCTTCAATAAAAAATCAAGAGATACTTTGATACATAGACATTTGAAAAAGAAAACAGCTTGAGATGTAGGAGAATTTATAGGTCAAGAATGAATATTTAAAGTCTTTTCTTGAAACACTCTGGATCTGAAAGACATGTTTGCTCAGACATATTAGGAAACACTGGTATAGTGGGATATACATGTTTATGAATATACATGTTTAAAGAAAATTCTAATAGCAAATTGAAAACTAAAGGTCAAATTGAACATTTAAAAAACCCAGTTTTAAAAATCCTGTCAAAAAAGAAACTGTGGAAAGTAGAAATAGACGAATTCATAATATAGCAAGGCTAAATTTGGGGCTATTTTGATAACTTACACATTCCATTAAACTTACAAGTCTATGAAGTACAGGCAGCATGGCGAAACTTTGAGACAGGATATTTGGCATCTTCAATGATGGTTGCAGGGGATATTTGGGGAACCATCAAAGTAGAAGGGATGCCTAAAGGTAGGGAAAAGCAAGAGCTGAGAAGAGACTTTGGAAAATGGAAAGAGAGGTAAAGGTTTTTATGGCAATCTTAGGAGATATTTTAAGAGCAGGTCTAACTCAGTAATCCTGGAACTCATGTGCTGTGCAAGTGTGAGAACCAGGAAGGAGTCTGCTGTACAAATGAGGAATATGAGGCTGGAGGAATTTCCAGGCAGGCAGTAATGACAGGAGTCAGGGTGACAGAAATACAAACTAAAATAAACAAACAAATAAATCCACAGCATGAAAAAGGAAGAGGAGGCAATAGGAAATAGGAGGCTGGAGACCCTATGAATGCTTTCTAGATGTTCATAATCATTATTGTGAATTATCTTTCTTAGAAAGAGAGGAGAAGCTGTTACCTCTCAAGCGAGTTCTAGAACTCAGAATTGAGGTGCAAGGATGAGGGAGTAATGAGAGACACAGAGAGGAGGATCTCAGACATGTTGGAATGTTAAATTATGTGGAGATTTGGGCTGTAGTAACTGTGGGGGTTAAAAAATATTTTCTCTTTGCCTTCTAAATTATTCTAGCTGGGCCAGTAATCAAAATAACGGACAGGTAAACAAGAGAAAGTGTCCAAAGTTTATTATATGAATGCATATTTGAGAGTGCTATACACAAATAAGACATGAAGCACGTTGGATAATAGAGGTTTACATGCTATCATGGACAAAGGAGTAATTATGGGGCAGGGATCTGAGATTTCAAAGGAAATAGGCAATTTACAGGTAGTTGAGGAAAGGCAGAACACACATGGCAGGCAAGCTCTTGCTTACCAACACAAAAACAATGCAACAGGGGACATGGGGTGATGTAGTTAATAGGCCCCTGCTTGGAGCCTTTCTATCTGCGATGCTTAAGTGAACATGCTAAGACTCCCCCATTGGAGCAGGTCTCCCATCAGAATCTTCCAGGCAGTCAAGGCGGAAGGTCAAAGTGCTATCGGTGGAAGTGGACTAGTTGCGGTATCATGAGGAAAAGAATTTCCTGAGACCTGCATGGAAGGATGGGGTTTTGTGGTAAACTTTACTGATGATGTAAAATTAAGGGGATTCCCCTCCCTGCGAGGGCTGATTGAAAGATGAAGGGATTAGTCAAAGAACATATATGAAGAACCTATGGACATGGACCATGGTGAAGGGACTGATTATGAAAGGGGGTAGGCTGGGAGGAGGGAGCACAGGGGGAAAAGTGGGACAACTGTAATAACATAAACAATAAAATATTTTTAAAACTGGGGTTCCCTTTCTGGCTCCCCATCTCTACCCACCTTACTATGTCCCATCTCTACCCATCTCACTATGGAAAGGTCCAATCTTAGGGTCAATTTTAAAAGCTAGTGTCAAGAGTTTCTGCTCGCTTTTAGAGTAGTATAGGCCAGTCCATCCACTAGTTTAGCGTGTGTTCCTGGCTGCAATCTGCTTCTTTGCTGAGGTATTCAGGGTTCTCTATGGGGCCTGCATGTGGGGTTTGCATGACCATAGGCCACATGGCTGCTAAACCCACATGGTTATGAAGAGAGAATGCATGGTGCACAGTGTGAGTGTAGGTCATGAGCATGTGAAAATGTATACATGTGTGTGTGTGTGTGTGTGTGTGTGTGAGAGAGAGAGAGAGAGAGAGAGAGAGTGAGAGAGAGAGAGAGACAGGTCCTTTATCAATCCAGTCCAGCGTCTCCCCCTGCTCCTCCAAGGAAGACACCAGAATGGGGGAGGGAAGAGTGTTAATCTTCTTGAGGTAACAATGCTATAATCCCCTGAAGTGAGGAGCTACAGCTTCTTGGCTAAGTGAGCAAGATCATGATCCCCATTTTAGTAAGTTTGATGACTAAGTCCCTTTGCTCCCCTCTTCTGGCTTAACACCAATAATACCAAAGGTTGTTTTTCAGTCTTTGGTTTCTTAACAACCATCCGAAAACCAGTATCCCAAAAGGCAATTTTAGGATGGCAAAACTTCGGTCCCCTTTATAAACACCATTACAAAGATCTAAATATTTTAGAGGGAGAGTAGCCTTTCCAATGGCAGCATCCAATCACATTTTAAATTGGGGAGCCCCAAGATATTGAAAATAAAATTTTCAAGACCCAGAAAAACCTGAAACCACAGTGCCTTTATATTTCTTACATTTTTGCCAATTAAACCAAGTCTGTGGTCAGTCAGTCAAACAGTGTTATTGCATGAGAAAATTGGTATGGTTTGTAAAATGCTGTAGTGTTCATTTGGTTTTTGTATTTGTTTATATTTTTATGTTTACCGATACACTCAATAATTATGAATATGGTATTGCCATTTGTGCCTTGATATCAACTTTCCATTTCTTCTAGGAAGTTAGAAGTGGTTATTTAGGAGATAACAGGCAATAATCTCTCTCTACGTTTGGCTTAGGTTCCAGATCCATATTTAAAGGGAAAGATTTGTGGCTAGTTAGGATGGAGCTATGATACTTACATTGAAGACCTTGCCAGACATCTGCCCAATAAAAAGCTTAAGCTTGATTAGATTCTGGAATGAAAGGTCTCTGGTTTTGAGTAAACTATGAAAGAGAAAAGGAGAGTACTTTAAGTTATCAGAATTAATCTACAGGAACAAAGGATTTAGAGTATTGTTATATTCACAAAGGAAAAAGGATTTAGGTGGAGGGAGAAAAGGGGGGAAAATTGGGACAACTGTAATAGCAAAATAAATGAAATATATTAAAAAAAAGAAAAGGAAAAAGGATTTAGTGCCCCAAGGGGTCAAAGAAAAGATCAAAAAAGATAAATGGATACATCTTGGCAAGCTTTCCCTATTGCCCTTGGATCCGTCTGGTAAGAAGAGTGACGATATTATAACAGGTCTTTTGTTTTGTTTTGTTTTGTTTTTTTACTTATTTTTGCTTTCTTGAAGTATTAAAATAATAAAGAAAATATTAAATAATCTACTATAGCATTTCTCAATTTTTTCTCATTAAATACAATACTCAGTGGTCAACAAAAAGCAAGCAAAAAGAAGTTCACATGTCAAAAGCCTTTAGAAAACAGGAAACACTATATTCCACCTTTTCATTACAAAAGGAAAATTAATCTCTTTTTTTAGAACTTTTCTCAGTTGCCTCAAACTCAAAATAATCCTTAGGACAAAGAGGCATATTTTGAGGTAGCATATTTTGTTCCCCCTTAATATATTTACATAAATATATAATTAGTTACATATAATTACTTATATATATATGTGTGATATAATCTCTTCTATGTATCTATGTTGCCTATCTATAATCAAGAAAATTCTTTTTGAAACATAAAGAAAATAAATGATTAAATATTTTTTCAAGCTCTATTTATTTTTCAGGTTTTTATTTTATTTACTTATTTATGATAGAGATTTTAAGAAATCCTAGGATAGGTTTTGTTAGAGCAAAAATTTCACTGGACAAAGATAAACAGGCAAAGAAGGAAGACATTAATTAAGGTTATTGCAATAGAATAGTGAGAGCAGAACTACGCTTGAACTCAACTCCACTGAAACGAAAGGCAGGAGGACTTAAGCACCAAAGTAAGCTAGCGAAATAGTCCTGGAGGATGTTAGTAGGACGTTGATCTGTGGGGCATGTTGAGCACCTTCAGCTATTTTCTGAGTCTTCAAATAGTTTTTCTCTGTGATTAGGGCATCTGTGTTTGCTAATTGGTGCTTATTGAAGATGTTGGGCTTCTATGCGCTGAGATATTGGGAGATAGAGGTACTATCTTCCTTAATGATTATACTTCAAAAGGATGGTTTCCAGGTCTGTAAAAAAAAAAAGTATTCCTGGGTTATAAAGCTGACAAGAGGTCTTTAGAAAGATACCCAAGTACTGGAAACAGCCTAAGTGCCCTTCAACAAATAAGTGGATCAAAACATTGTGGTACACTTACACAATGGAATACCATACAGCAGAAAGAAGAAACTCTTAGCCTTTGGGACAGCATGACTGGAAATGAGGAATATTATGCTAAGTGAAATATGCCAGGCAGTGAAAGACAAATATTATGTGATCTCACCTAATACAGGAAACAAATGAACAAAAACAAATAAATGAGCAAAATAGAGTCAGATACATGGAAAGAAGGAACAAACTGACAGCATCCAGGGGGAGGAGTGAGGGAGAAAGAAGGGGATGGGTCTAGTTAAGGGATTAAGTATAAAGGACACATAGACATGGACAATAGGGTGGGGATTGACTCTGGAAGCGGGGTGGGATGGGGGCAAATTTGGGACAACTATAACAGAAAAAAATCAATTATAAAAATTATTTACATCTCAAAGAGGTAGAAAAAGAGCTTATAATTAGAGGTTAAAAAAAGAAAATGCTCTAAGAGAGGCTAGGGCCTTGAGTCAGGAAGAAAGCTGACTAAAGTCTAGTCAGGCTGAGGGAATTGTTAAGACTCTCTTGGTGAGTTTATTTGATTTGGATTCTTTGCTTGTAAATCCGAAGTTCCTAATGATATAGCCAATATTTTGATATTGAAGAAGCATATGGGTGGTGTTTTGATCTTCAGTAAGTTTTCTCCTTGTGCTAGAGTAGATGATGTAAAACATAATCAAGTGTTAATTAGTTATAATGCAGATAATAGAGGTTCACTTTTAATTTGTAATAAATTTTTAGACAACTCCTACAGTGATTCCTTGATGTGTTAATTGATGAGTTTCCTTTGCCTTTCTAGTTCTTTGATGATTTTTACCCAATTTTCATTAGTTAAATATTTTTATTAGCCTGTTGTTCAATTCCTTTCTAGTTTTCATTGGAACAAATAGTTTGCTTTGATGTGGGAACTATTGAATTTCCTTTGTATTAAGGTACACAGGATGGATTTAACTAAAAGCGAAAGTTCTGAAGTGTCTGGGCTTTTCAAACTCTGCTTTCCAACATCTGGTTTATAGTACATTAATTTTTATAAATCCTTTGTTCTTGCCAATACAAGGACATAGCATTTATGCATTTTTAATAGACAAGAAACATTTTCAACGCTTTAGTCTTATTGTTCCCGACCCCCAGTCTTGTCATTTTAACTTAGCTTTTTCTTTCTCCTCAACTCCACCTGACTCTTTGGGGGAATATAATTAAAAGTTAAATCTCCTGTCAACCCAGTGAATTCTCTCTACAAAATGTAGAAAAGAGTGAAACAGTTTTATTATTGTAAAATCATTAAATCAGGTTATGTGCATCCTAGACAAAATGCTAAAGAGATTTCAAATGTAAAAGGAAGTCCTAGATTTTTTACATAGCTATGAAGATATAACTTATTACATACATGTTAATTGTGTTTATACAAGGAAAAAGAAAACTTCATTCATCTTCTTGACAAGCAAGAAGTTACAACATGGATCCAGGCATCTCAACTATACTCCCACAGAGACAGCGAGACAGAGCCTCAACTTTCCTGATGTTCACATTTTAAAAGCAGTGGCTCTGAGGGCCCAAGAAACACCTTCGTAGGATGCAAAACAGGCAAGATGTTCATTAAGGTTTTAAAATGATTGACTTACATTGTATAAAAGACAGAGAAAGCATTTATAAGTTCAAATCTTCTAAACGAAATGGTAAAGACAAGGGAAGGGTAAGGAAATTTCCCTTTTTATTTGCACACTATGAAAAATAAAATTTTTAGGTTTGTGTTCGCTCGTATAATGTATGCAACACACTTTTAGACTTTCTCCCAACTTTTTTTTTCTCCCCAACTTTTAAACTATTTTGAATAGAACATAAGTTGATATATTTAACCACATTTTAACAGGTGCAGCAGATACAATTCCCTAAACAAGTGTTTTTTGTTTTTTTTTTTGACTGAAGGCATATGCTGTGAATTAGTGAGAATGCCTTTTCATTCTACAAGAAATTATTTTTAAAATCTCACAAAATCTGTTTTTTAAAAAAGTACAATAAAAGGACTAGATGCACATCTGGAATCTTACAGTGATTTCAAATAAATTAGGTTAATAAATAATTAAGAGTGAGAGCTATAGGATTCTTTATCTGCACTCAAAATCGCAGAAGTAGGTTTTCGAAGCTACACTTTAATGTATGAAATGGAAAAATTCGAATGGACATAATTTTTTTCAAATAGAATCATGTATGGAGTCCTTAAATTATTTCATTCATTCAAAAAATTATTTATTAAAGGTCTACTGTATGTAAATCACTTTTCTTGAACTAAAGAAAGACTTAGTGAACAAAAAGACTAGATGTTTAAAGGTGCTACTGTTTACCATGATCTTGGAGTCAAAATGTGTGAGGAGTCAGAAAGAAAATGATCTTTGCATTTATATAATTTATTGAAAAGACATATGCATTCCTCAAGAACAAATGTTAATAGGCATCTGTGCATTTCCACATTTTAAAGTACTTCTGTTTGCAACTTTTCCACATATCTCTCTCTGAGGTGATCTTTTGCAGTATTGCTGCAGCATAAATTTGAATATAAGGTGTTGAAAAGCAGTAGAGCCAGAACAAGTAAATTATCTGTTAAGTGAAGTTAGCTTACTGCCATGAAGCACATCACAATTTGATTATAATTCTCTACTTATTTTTTGAGTATATATGTAAAGTATATGTACTTGTGAAGTTATTTAGTTTTTGAATTTTAGGGTAAATTTATATTCATTGTTTATGCTAAGAAGGTTTTAGGATATATCATTTTGTAAGCTGAGATGTTATTAAAGCTTTTTGTGATTCATTGCTTCCTTTTTGTTTTGACTTAGCATTTTGTTAAGCCTTTCTGAAAATTTAAATATTGAAAGTGTAGGGATAAGATTGCCCCTTAAAGGGTTTTGGTCAAGGCTATAAAAGTGGGCAATAATAATGTTAATGGTGGTATTAAGTTGGGTAAAGGGATCTGGAAGAGAAGATTGAACAGAAGGGACAGAAATCATTTGCCTTTTGTCAACCATCTTCTATCTCTCAATTCATAATAAAGGTTAGGGAAGAGGGGTGGGGTTGAAGGGTATTTGAAACATAGAAATTTTCAGAGTTACACATCAGAGTTATATCCCCTTTCTGCTCCAACCCAATTTATACTGCATTACTGCATAAGGATGTAAAAAAGTTGGTTGCAACTAGTGGAATACAAGCAATGTGATACTTCTGGGAATAGATAATAATGTGACTAAAGAAACAGATAGCCCTAGATGGTGTGACTCAGTGGATTGGCACTAGTCTGTGAACCCAAGCATTGCTGGTTCCATTCCTAGTCAGGGCACATAACCAGGTTAAAAGCCAGGTCTTCAGCCAGGTCCGTAGCTGGAGGCAGGTGAAAGGCAACCATACATTGATGTTTCACTCCCTTTCTTCCTCTCTGCCTGTCCTTCTCTCTAAAAATAAAAAATAAAATCTTAAAAAAAAAGAAGAAACAGAGATTGGCCATGTCATGGAGCACTTTGTGACTCAGTTTTGAGAAGCATGGCCTTTATTTTAGTGATGATGGGAAACCATTGTGGCAGTTAAGTCTGTGAAGTGCTACGGTCAGGTTTATTTTTAGAAAAGTGGTAATTTTGAAACTGACAAAACTGAAGACCAGGGGATCGCTTAGGGAGCCATATTACATATGACAGGTGATGGTGAGTAGACTTTGGTAGTTGAGATATGGATGGAAAAAAGAAGACTAATTAGGAAAATAATTATATGTTTAACTTGACAGTGATTAGAAAGGTGATGGGAGAAAGGAAGGAGATATATGTGACTCATATATCTAACCTTGTGACAGTGGGTGGTGATGCAAGTCAATGAGAATGAATACAAGGATAAGAGCAAGGTTAGGTGAGGAAAAGGGTGTGTATACTAGAGATTTGTTGTTGTGCATATGAATTTTTATTAGTTCTTCTCAAACTTTTCCATGTTATGATGACCATGTGGCATGTAAGAAAAGGAAGAGGCTGCTCAAAGTTAGAGGCAATCAACCTCAGGGGTTCTAGTTATCCCAGCTCCTGCTCTGCTTGCCTCCAAGTCTAGAGGGATCAGTATTGTGGTTTATGTATTACTTGTTGGAAGCATACCCTTTGGGAAAAGTCAAAATCATACTGACTACCGTTTTCTATCTCTAAACTCAAAACAAAGCTTAGGGAAGAGGGGTAAGGATGAATATATGAATATATACTATAATGTATGTATTATATCACATAGAATATACATAATGTATATAATATAAAAGACACATCATATATTATGTAATAAAGTATTCTATATTACATAATTTAATGGATGCAGAATTCACTTAGTAACACACTTAATATTGATTTTCTCTCATAATTAGTGGCATAGCATTTGGTTTGACTGAGGGCTGTGCCATTATCACTGTGACCCTGTGTCTCTGCTATTGCAGAAAAGAACGAGTAGGAAACTGCATTTGAGAACCGAATTCTTTCAGACTAATTGGGGGTACAGAAGAAACCAGCACATGTATTTTTTCCAGATATTATTAATTGGCAATTATAGTAAAAAGAGAATTGAATATTTTTTGTATAAATTGAGAGGCAAAACTGTCCAAGTTATGGCCTATAGCCAGAAGACTACTAACAATAAGAAATATGAAAATTCCAATTTCTTTTAAAAACCTGAAAATGTTGTTATTTGTAACTACCATAAGGTATCATAGCATACAATTTTTTTCCTTGCTCAGGCTTATATCCAGTTAAGTCTATGTTTATCATAATATATTATATACTAAAAATGAAGAGGCAGCATTGCTAAAATATTATTCTGTACTTAAGGCAACATGATAAATTATATGATACAACCAGGTTGTCCTAAAAAAATTTCAGGTTGTATAGAAAGGGTATTCATGTGGCTATATAGTGAACATTGATAAATATTTAAAATGATTTTGTCCTTTAGGAGCTGACAGTTAGAAAGCAGAGTGTGGAGGAGAAAACAAGCACACGACAGTGTGGTGCTGTGCACAGCGGTGGTGGGAACAGAGTCAAAAGGAGATACAACTCATTGAGCCTGGAAGGAAAGGGAGATGGAAAGGCCTGGAAGGGAGTGTGAGTTGGAACTAAGTCTTCCAGGCATATGAGGGTGTCTCAGAACATTGCTCTTGTGGAATTGCAAGTGGTGCTATATTATTAGGCACTGTGAGATGATGGGAAATGAGGTTGGATAGTCAAGCAGGGAATGAAACATGAAAGCCATGAAGCATTGCTAAAACATTTAGATTTTATCCTGAAAGCAATTGAGAGTCATTGGTGGATTTTGCAAAAGGACCAGTATGAATAATTTTGAACTTTAGAAAGATTATTCTGGCTCTTTTTCCAAGCTGGGGCAGAGTTGCATGGAGGTTGAGGCAGATGCATGGGTGTGTTCAAGATTCATTCCCATCCATAACCCACACCATGGCGGAGGAAGGCATTGCTGCTGGAAGTGTCATGGACATTAACACTGCTTTACCAGAGGTGCTGGAGAGCAACCTTATCCAATATGGAGAACCTGTATCAATCTCTATATTGTGGGTTGGAACCAACCAGAACAAAACTGCAGCCAGGGGAAGAAAGCAGTGTTAGCATAATAGTTCTGAATGGCATCCTTTCTACAGGAAGCCTAAGGAAAGGTGCCATGCCTATCTTTGTGTGCTTGCAGCCAGCTGTGATGAGCCTAGTATTGTCTGTCAAGTTGGTGAAGGCCTTTTGTATTGAACACTAAAGCAGCCTAATTAAGGTTGACGACAACAGGAAGCTAGGGGAATGATTGGATGTCTGTAAAATCAACGGAGAGGGAAAACCCCACAGAATGATTGGTTGTAGTTGTGTGGTGGTTGAGCACTATGGCAAAGAGTCTCTGGCCAAAGATGTCATGGAGGGGTATATCAAATGCACAAATAAACTTGGCTTTGAGGGAGAGAGAGAGAGAGAATGAGAGAGAGAGAGAGGGATTACTCTGGGAAAGAGTGGAAGACAGATCAGAAGAGGATGACAGAGAGGAGCAGAGTGGGGCCAGACTGTGGGGCAGGGCAGTGGAGTTAGAAACTCAGGAAAAATTGGAACTACTATAGCAGAATAACAATAAAAAATACGACCTGAAAAAAAGGAAGAGATTTATCGAAATGAAAACTATTATAAGTCTAAATGAAAGCAATGGCAGTGTGGGTATTAAAAAGGTAATTTGGGGACTGATTTTAGTGAGGGAGTAAGAGAAAAGGGGTAATGAAGGGTACTTCTACAGGCAGAGGCCATAGAGAAGGTTGAGAACTTACATTATATTGATTCTTCTCACTATCAATGCCTCTATTTCTAAAATTTTGCCAATATGCAATCTTATGCAAAGTTAATTATTGGCACTACATCATAGGAACAGTGAGAAGACAAGATAATTTTGCATTTTTGGTGAGAACTGACCATTTATATGAGGAAAAATATATTAATACTTGTTGTAACTTCTGCATTATTTTTGTTAAAAATAATTGTTTTATTTTTATTGCTGCAACTAGTGACCCTGAGAATAACCAAATTGAAAAAAAAATGGTATAGTATGATGAGGTACTCAATAAATTAGACAAGTTTAGTTGTATAAAGGATACATGTTTTTTTTGGAGAAGTGTCTGTTCAGGTTGTGTGACCATTTTTCAAATCAGGCTGTTTGCTTTTGGTGTTTAATTCTTTAAAAATTTTGGATGTTAACTTCTCATCAGGTATATCAACAAATATGTTCTCTCATTTTGTGGTTTGCCTTTTTATTTTGTTGATGATTTCCTTTGCAGTGTCAAAATATTTAGTTTGATGTAATCACATTTGTTTATTTTTTCTTTTGTTTCCTTTGCTTGGGGAGATATATCCCATAAAATATTGTTATGAACAATGTCTCAGATTTTACTACCTATGTTTTCTTCTATAATTTTTATGGTTTTAGGTCTAACATTTAAGTCTTTGGTCTATTTTTAATTTAATCTTGTGTGTGGTGTAAGAAGGTGGTCTAGTTTCATTTTTCTGCATATACCTGTCCAATTTTCCCAAGAGCATTTATTGAATAAACAATCTTTAGCCCATTGTATGTGCTTGCTTCCTCTGTTGAATATTAACCAACTAAAAAGATGTGGGTTTATTACTGGGTTCTCTATTCTGTTCCATTGTAGTATGTGTCTGTTTTTATGTCAGCACCATGCTGTTTTTATTACTAGGATGTACAGATGGCCAATAGACATATAAAAAGATGCTCAACATCACTAATCATCAGAGAAATGAAAATTAAAACCACAATGAAATATCACCTAACACCTGTCTGAATGGCCATCACTAATAAATCAACAAACAACAAGTGTTGGTGAGGATGTGGAAAAAAGGGAATCCTTTTGCACTGTTGGTAGGAATGCAGATTGGTACTGCCACTGTGGAAATCAGCGTGGAGACACCGCAAAAAATTAAAAATGAATCTGCCTTTTGACCCAGCAATCTCACCTCTGATAATATATCAAAAGGAACCCAAAATACTAATTCAAGAGAACATAAGCACCCTTATGTTTATAGCAGCATTATGTACGATTGCCAAGATATGGAAGCAATCCAAGTGTCCATCAGTAGATGAGTGGGTAAAATAATTATGTGAAATCTACACAATGAAATAATACTCAGCCCTGGTTGGTGGCACAGTGGATAGAGCACTGGCCTGAGAACCCAAAGGTTGCTGGTTCAATTCCCCAGCCAGGGCACATAACCAGGTTGCAAGCCAGGTCTCCAGCCAGATCTGTAGCTGGAGGCAGGTGAAAGGCAACCATACATTGTTTCTCTCTCCCTCTCTGCCTCTCTCTAGAATAAATAAATAAAATCTTAAAAAAAAAACAAAAAACTCAGCTGTAAAAAAGAAGAAAGTTTTACCCTTTGTGACAGTATGGATGGACCTGCAGAACATTATGCTAATTGAAATAAGCCAGTCAGAGAATGACAAATACCATATGATTTTACTCATATGTGGAATCTAATGAACAAACTGAACTTAGCAGCAAAATTGAGACAGATTCATAAAGAGCAAGATGACAGCTAAGGCGAGGGGTAGTTAGAGGGTGGAGGGATTGAGTAAGGAGAAAAATGGACTTATAGACATGACAACAGTGTGGTGATTGCTGGGTGGAGGAGGAATAAGGAGACTAAATGATAATGAAAAAATATAATAAGGATTAAATGAAAAATAATACATCTTCAAATAAACCATTGTGTCAGAAAAGATGTATTTTAGTTAACAATACCATTTGGGAAATAAAACTATATATTATTTTGCTTATCATTTTGAAGTATATATTCACTTCAGTATTTTAGTGTTGGTGATGTATTGGGCATCTTTTGGCCAATAATAGTGATTGCTAAAGAATGAAGAAATTAAATAAGTCTCAACATTATTGTGAAAGATGTGGATTTTTAGCTAAAAGATTGGGTATATCTGCAAATGATTGTAGATATAGAATGGCTATCATGCATTACTTAACACATTAGGCTTGTGAAACATTTTTTCACATTAAATTGTGATCTCATTTAAAATATGCACATGAAAGTTACTGGAGTGAACCCATTGTTTATACTGAGAACCAGTCAATGTCCTCATAAACTTTTATAAACAACTTTTTTTTTTGTTTGTTTCTAATCATTGTATATTCTGAAACTTAATGGATTCTTTAAAGTATTATGAGTGTTTAAAAGTGAACATGCCTTTCTTAAAAATAATCATTTCTACTTTTAGTTTTGGACCCAGGACACTTTTGTTTTCTTATGAACATATTGAGCTAGAAACTAGGGTACTCCTCATTAATTTTGAGAAAATATCAGAAATTTTATATTTAAAAAATAAGCAGTCTATAGTTATGATCACCCAGATCAATATAAAACCTAAAGAAAGATAAGAATAATCACACTAAAAACTTACACAATAGCTGGGAAAACTTGAAGCCTAATGATATGTCAGTGTGCTCTTATAACAAACCAGCAAAGAATGACTTTAAAGCAATGGGATGTTTCTGGTATGAAGTAATTACTGAGAAGCAAGTTGAGGTGTTAAGTTTGATGCACTGCGGTCTTTTCTATCAGTTTCAATTAGCTTCCATGGTTACCATTGCTACTTTTCCAGCCTGACTACTATTAATCTCTCAGCATTTTCTTTTAATGAGAGATAGTGTTTGGTTAGATGATATTTTATTTACCAACATTTAGCTGGAGTTTTAAAAATAATAATTCAACACTTCATTATATAAATTATTGATATTCAGAGTATTGATCTACTGGGAAGGTCATGTTGAGACTTGAATTTCTGCCCCTTTCATTTTATTTACTGGAATGTTAAGTCAGTTAAAAGTAATTTCACTATAGCTTTGAACATTTTGGAGAAAACAACCACTTAATGGTCATGCCATTGGCATTATGAGTCACTGGTTCTAAATTTTGTCTTCAGAAATGAAGAATATTAAGTTAATTTTTCATGTTAATAAATTCAATGCTTTTCTCCTTTAATATATAAAGTATTTTAAAAAGTAACTTGTAAATTTTATCTCATATGTTTCCAAATGTTAAAAAATAATTAGTATGCTTTTTTTCTGTAGGAAGAATCTGGCTTTTGGAAGCTGATGAGGAGGGTATGCATTTTGCTTTGGCCTGATGCTACCTTGGTGACTGATTATTACCCAGCCTCTCTATTCTTTACCTTCCTCAGATGCATTATTAAGGATTCCAATCAAATAGTAGGTGTGACAGTTCCCAGCACAAAATAAGAAATGAGCACATGTTCTACACACTGTGATCTATTTCTGTTCAAAAGACAGGGAGCCCTGTTATGATATTCAGAGTTCTAAAAAATTATCTCCCATTTTATATTTTTTGCTTACTTTTGTACACATACAAAGATATGAAACTGTTTATAAACATAATAATGACCAATATTAAAAATTTTTTAACAAGGAAAAATTTTAGTTACAGTTTCAAGGTCTTGTAAGTATTTCAGAAAAAGTGTTCTGTGACATCGTTCAAAAGGAAATAAAATATAATTAAGGGAAGCATGCAATATTCAACTCTGAAACTCTTTTTTTTCCTCTTAGAAGATATAAGAGTATGTATTTGAATATTTTTATTACCGTTACAGAAGTAGAATGTGCTACATGATGGAAAAAAGAATTGAGAAACTCATTACCTATGCTTGTATTATCAATAGAGAAATGACATTTAAATCTAGATCAAAGAGAAGGAATTTCAATTCTGTTTAAGTCAGGAGAAAATGTCTTTTTACTCTGATGGAAAAAAATGGTTCCGCTTTTTCACAGTAATTGCACAGTCATATAACCAGTTTTATCAAAAAACTATTATGGCCCTAGCTGGTGGCACAGTGGATAAGGTGCCAGCCTGAGAACCCAAAGGTTGCTGGTTTGATTCCCTAGCTGGGGCATGTAATCAGGTTGCAAGGTCTATAGCTGGAGGCAGGTGAAAGCCAACCATACACTGATGTCTCTCTCCCTCTCTCCCTTCCCTTCTCTCTAAAAATAATAAATAAAAATCTTTAAAAACAAAAACCAAAAAATCCATTATGGTAGAATGAGGGCCTCACCAGTGAAGTCTAACAAAGACCTAATACAGGAGGCTAAAAGCACAGGGTGATGTGTCTCACCTGCTGACCCAGTAATCCTGAGCCTGGTCAGATCAGCCTGCCAGGCACTCTGAACAATGTAAGTAAACTATGAAAGTGCAGGGTGGAGGGGACCCTCGAAAGTCTTGAGTGTATCACCTTCACTAGCTGGGAAAAGGAAAACCTTAAAACCATGTATTCATCCCAAGGCCTAGAAAGGAGAAAAGGAGGGGACAACAGTGCCCAAGGAAAAGCCCACAAAACTGCTTTAGTTAGCCATCTGTTCCCTGTCATATATGCAAAATGTACAAGGTAAGGATTCAGATTAAATGACCCCTACGTTCCTATGTTTTTATTGTCCTGTCTTCCCAGGAAAGCTGGCACCACCTTTACCTGCCAGACAATATATAACTTCTTCATCCTCATCCCACCAACTGTGTAAGTCCTTAGAACAAAGGACTCACTCTTTTACACCTCTTATTCTTCTTACAACATAAGGGGGTTCTCGTCACTCAGCTTCTGGCCACCCTGCTTTTGCCACTCTTGACTTTACTTTCTTATTAGAACTTAGCACTAATAAATTTTGCTTGCATGCTAATAGGCTTATTGATCTATAATTCTTTACTGCATCAGCAGGAAGAACCAAGTTTCTGGGACTTTCTCCTATAACATAGCTATATAAGTGAACCTTAGTTATGGGATGGAAAAACATTGACACTAACTAAGTTCACTTTATTCCATTTTCTTTTTACACAGATAATTATATAAAATATTTTTATGTTACTATGGATGAAAATACAATATTAACTTTTTGAATATTAAAGTTTAATCTTTATTCAATGTCATATCATGTATAAAACTTTTAATTCTGTTAATTTAATTAAAATAGAAAACATTTTAGCCCTTGCCCACATATTGCTTGTATACCATCCCTTACAGCCCAGTTTATCGCTTTGATTCCTAGTCAGGGCACATGTCTGGGTTGTGAGCCTGGTCCCAGTTGGGGCATGTGTGAGGCAACTGATCAGTGTTTCTTTTTCCCTTTTCCTCTCTATTCCTAAATAAATAAAATATTAAAAGTAATAGAAAACATTTTATGTTGACCATATAACAAAATTCTTGAGGGAATTTGAAAAAAGCAAAAACCCATTAACTAAATGTTTGTTAGTAAAAAATACTTTACTGAAAAGAGGAAATAAATTTATTGACATATGATCTTTCATATTTTAGGATGATTAAGGTATCATCCTACAAAAATTGGTCTTCTCTACAAAAATCTATCTCTTCCAGTATGTTCTATTTTTAGGTGTAAACATTATCCATTTTTTTGCATAAGCCAGAAATTTGTAAGTCATCAAGAACTCTGTAAACCATCCAATTCCTTTCTCTCACTTCTTACATACTATCAATCAAATTGTTGATTCTAGTGCTAAGATCTTTCAAGCCCTATATACTTTTTTCCATTTCCATTGTCACTGCCTTAACACAATTCCACATTTTTGGCATTATGAATGGCTCTGTTATAAACATTCTTGTACAGATTTTTACATGGGCATAGGCTTCATTTCTGTTAGGTATTTACCTAAGAGTAGAATCATTTTGTTATATGGTAACTTTATGTTAAGCATTTTATGGACCTGTAAAACTGTTTTATGAAAGAATTCAAACCGGATCAAACCAGCTCAAACTGGCTCAAACTGAGTGAAACCAGTTCTGACCAGATCAAACTGGATTAAACTGTTTGAAACCAGTTCTGAGCAGCTTCAACCAGTTCTGACCAGAACAAAACAGTTCAAATTGGTTCTGACTGGATCAAATCAGTTCTGACCAGATCAAATGAGATTAAACCTGTTCTGGCCAGAATAAACCAGATGAAACCTGATCAAACCCATTCAAACTGGATCAAACCAGTTCAAACCATTTCTGATGAGATCAAGCTGCTCAAACCAACTCAGACTGGATCTGACCAGGTCAAAACAGTTCTGATAGGATCAAATCAGTTGAAATCAGATCAAACCAGTTTTAATCAATTCTAACCAGTTGAAACTGTTTCTGACCAGATCAAACCGGTTCTAATCTGATCAAACCTGATCAAATCATGATCAAACCACTTTAAACCTGATCAAATCAGATCAAACTGGTTAAAACCAGATCAAACCATTTCAACCTGGTTCAAACCAGTTCTGACTGAATCAAACCATGTATAATCAGATAAAACCATTTCAAACACTATCAAACCTGATCAAACCAGTTCTGACTGGATTGAACCATGTATAACCAGTTAAAACCATTTCAAATGAAATCAAACCTGATCAAACCATTTCAAACTGCTTCAAACCAATTCTGACTGGATCAAACAACGTATAATGAGTTAAAACCATTTCAAACAAGATCAAACCTGATCAAACCAGATCAAACCGGTTCAAATGGAATCAAACCTATTCAAACCAGATCAAACTGGTTTATACCAGTTCAAACTGGATCAAACTGGTTTAAATTGGTTCAAACTAACTAAGTAATGGTTATAAAAATACTGAGTCATGGCAACACGGAATGCTGATCCAGTCAAACTGATTCTGACCAGTTCAAACCGGTTCTGACCAGATCAAACTGTTTCTGACCTGATCAAACCTGAACAAACTGGATCAAACTAGTTTAAAGTGGAGCAAACCAGATCAAACCATTTGAACCAGGATCAAACCAGGTGAAACCTGTTCAACCAGATCAAGCAGAATCAAACTGGTTCAAATTCTATCTGAGTCATGGTCACAAAAAATGCTAGTCATGTTAACACAAAATGCTGAATTATGGCTATAAGCAGTCTGAGTAATGATGACATGAAATGCTGAGTCATGGTTACAAAATGCTGAGTCATGGTCACATGAAATTCAAACTGGATGAAACTGTATCAAACCAGTTCAAACCAGTTCAAACCAGTTCAAACCAGTTCTGACCAGATAAAAAATGGTTCTGACAAGTTCAAACAGGAACTGGATAGATCAAAAGCATTCTAACTGGATCAAATTGGTTCAACCCAATTTTGACAAGATCAAAATGGCTCAAATCAGTCCTGACTGGATCAAATGATCACAGTGGTTCAAACCAGTTTTTACCAGATTAAACTGAATCAAACTGGCAGAAATAGGTCCTGAATAGATTGAACCAGATCAAACTGGTTCAAACTGGCTCTGACCAAATCAAAATGGTTCTGACTAGGTCAAAGCACACCTGATTTAGTCAAACTGGATCAAACTGGTTATAAATAGCTCAAACCAATGAAAACTTAATTAAACCAGTTCAAACCAGATCTAACCAGTTTAAATTGATTCTGACTGGATCAAACTGGCTCAAAATGGATTAAACTGGTTCAAAATGGATCAAACTGGTTCAAACCAGTTCTGACCTAATCAAATTGGTTCAGACCTATTCTGACTGGATCTGACTACATCAAACTGGTCCTGACCTATTCAAATAAGATCAAACCAGTCCAAACTGGCTCAAACCAGTTCAAACCAGTTCTGAGCAGACCAAAGCAGTTCAAACAGGTTCTGACAGGTCAAACTGGTTCAAATCAGTTTAAACCAGATCAAATTGGTTCAAACCAGATCAAACGGTACCAACCAGTTCCAACCAGATCAAACCAGTTCAAACCAGATCAATTAGGCTCAAACTTGTTCAAACTGGTTCAAACCTGATAAGCCAGTTCAAGCTGGCATCAAGTTAAAACTGGATCAAACTAGTTCTAACTGGATTAAACCAGATCAAACTGGTTCTAAGCAGTTAAAATCAATTCTAACTGGATCAAACCAGTTTATACCAAACTGGATTAAACCAGATGAAACCAATTCTAATTAGTTTTAACCAGTTCAAACTGGATTAAAATGGATCAAACTAGTTCAAATCAGTTCCAACCAGATCAAACCAGATGAAGCCAGTTCAAACTTTTGGGTTTTAACTGGTTCAAACTAGATCAAACCAGTTTGCACTGGCTTAAACCAGTTCAAACTGGATCAAACTGGTTCTAACTGAATTAAACCAGGTCAAACCAGATCTAATCAGTTCAAACTGGGTCAAATCAGTTCTAATTGGATCAAACTGGTTCCACCTAACTGGATCACATCGGAGCAAACCATTTGGAACTGGATCAAACCAAATGAAACTGGTTCTAACTGGATCATACTGGATCAAACCAGATCAATTTGGTTCAAACTGGATCAAACCAGTTGATTCCAGATCAAACTGGTTTAGACTGGTTCAAAATGGATAAATCGGTTCAAATAAGAACAAATCGTATCAAAGAGGTTGAACCCAGATTAAACCAGATCAAAATAGTTCAATCGGTTTCAATCCAGCTGAAACCAGATCAAATTTTATCAACCGGTTCAAACCAGATCAAACCAGCTGAAAACAAATCAAACAAGTTCAAATCAGCTCAAATGGGATCAAACTGGCTCAAAACAATTCAAACTGGATGAAACCAGTTCAAACCGAATCATACTGGTTGAAACTGAATGAAACCAGATCAAACCAGTTCAAACTGAATCAAACCAGCTGAAAGCAGTTCAAATCAGAAGAAAAAAGGGGAAAAACTGGGACAACTGTAATAAAATAACAATAGAAAATGATTTAATAAAAATGTGACTAAAGGGAATCCCCATGCACTGTTGATTGGGAATGCATTCTGGTGTAGCCACTTCAAAACAAGGAGATATGTGTTGCATAATAAGTTTCAAGGAAATTACAGCATTACCCAGTTATCTGTCTTCATTTAAAATATAACCTTTTATTATGTACTGAATAGACACAAGAAATGTTGAAAATAGGAAAATGTAAATGTTTGAAAGGAAATTGTAGCAGATAAAATTGAAATATGAGTAATACTTTACAATTCCTAGCTTATAAATTATGTAAGCTGTTACCCTATGTATTGTAACTTCATGAATACATTCATGTTTAGTCTTTTCACTCAGAAATTTAAGGTGAAATAATATTTTGTTTAGTGTAAATTACATGTGCATGATAGTGATGTTAATTTTATTCCTAACCATTTCCTCTGAAGTGGAGCATAACATCTAACTCATGAATTTTCTCTTTAAAATATATTTCTCTGGCTCAAAAGAATTTGATCCAAAAATGTAGATATTAGATATTTTTGATAAATACCATTCAAATAATAGTTTATCATGCATTATTTTTGATTCAACCTTAAATTTTTGGATATTTATAAACAAAATATTAGTAAGGATAGACAATAAATTAAATTTATTTTCCAAGGATAATGATGGTCATTCTATTTATCCTTTTCATATCTTTGAAAGTGCCTGACAAAAACCTTTATACATAAATATATACATTTCAGAAGTTATTTATAGGTATAGCAAAAACTGAAGACAGGACTCGGAGTTCTCTTTTCATTGCCCAATGTCTAGTCTCCTTGGATGTTTTAGTCAATTTACTTTCTGCCTTTTGTGTAAAAAACCGTATCTAACTTGTCACCTACAATATATAGGATGGTTTGTATTTATTTTCTATTGCCCTGTAAGAAACTACCATGTTTAGTGGCTTAAACCAACATAAATGTACTATCTAATAATTTATGTGGGTCAGGAATTGAACACTGTTTCCCTGGATCCTCTGCTCTGGGTCTCCACAGGTTGAAATCAAAGTGTTGGTTGGGACTGAATTCTGGAGTTAAGAGACATCTTTTCAAGTTCATTCAGATTATTGACAGAATTAAACTCATTGTAGTTTTAGGATTCATGACAACTTCTGTCTTTAAGGCCAGCAGGAGAACTCTGACTTCTGTTTTCTGAGACAAAGTCCCCTGTCACCTAATCAAAAGAAAGATACTGCATAGAGTGCAGAGCAGGGGCCGGAATCTTGGGGCAGCCTTATAGTGCTGTCTACTGTTTGGGGTTTTACGTTTTGATCCTTACTTTAACTAAGCTCAAGACAAAACAAAAAGCAACAACAATCTTGTTTCTCCTCTCTTTGTGTTATTATTGTTACTGAGCAAATAAAAGAGCTATTTTTTTTGATAATCACTTGCTTGGCTAGTGTTATGTGTGTTTCTGATCTTCTGAGTAAAATGTGGGGAGGCAGATAGCTAGAGTTAGGCTCATTGTGGCTTAAGGATTGTGAAAAAGTTTCTGTAGTTAGAGGTACATGAACTATGAAACTAATCTGTCAATGACAATTATAATTATTGATAAAAAGAAGTATTTTAAACATAAGTAACATGAACTATTGTTAGTGATTATATTGGAAGAGCAATCTCAGATAAAATAGTATGTTGTATTAAAAGATATCAAAATAGACTAAAATTATATGTAATCCTATGGTAAAAAACTTGTGGAAAAAATTTTTAAAGATTTTATTCATTATCTTTAGACAGAAGGGCAGGGAGGAAGGAAGAAAGGGAGAGAAGCATCAATGTATGGTTGCCTTTCACCTGCCTCTAGCTAAGGACTTGATTGGAGACCTGTCTTGCAACCTGATTATGTGCCTTGACTGGGGAATCAAACCAGCAACTTTGGGGTTCAAAGCCCTGAGCCAATCCACTAAGCCAGGAAAATTCTTATTGTTAGACTAAATGCCACAAAATGTTATGTTCCTCTTGCCTTAAGTGATATCAACCTTTGGTTTTTTAAAAATAATGATTGTGAAGTGGATTATTCATGGAAATGCAATACCTGTGTCATTTTTCTCTTTTTTTGAAGAGCAGATAATGGAAGATTTATTTTCTAAATTAGAATTATCTTATCCAATGGTGAAGTTGGTTGGGATCACAAATAGAAATGGATAAAAGAAAAATTCTATATTTTGTATTGTTGGCCAGTTTCAGGTAGATCCTTCGGACATTAACCTGTAATGGGATAGAAGTATTATCCTAACAGAAGAAATGGATTAAAGGAAAAGAAAGTTTAGACCTACTTTTGAGGGTCAGGGAATCCAGGTACCAACTCTTCCCAATTTGGGTAGATTAATAATTTATGTCATATTACTGAACGCATGCAGTGCAATAAGTATGAAGTTTTTATAACTCTAACCTCCATGATCTCCTTTCATTCCCAGGAGCAATTAAATAAGAAGTTCAAATAAGAAATTCTACATATAGTTATATTGCCTCTTAGTATCTGCTTAAACTGAGATATTTTTAAAATTTATTTTTTTGTTGTATTTTTCTAACCATTTTCCCTTTTATATCTTCCATCCCCTGTAATCACCACACTGTTGTCCATGTCCATGAGTCCTTTCCTTTTGGCTCCATCTCTCCACTTTCCTAACCTCCCTGACATAGAACTGCCATCTTGCTCTCTATGAGTCTATCTCTATTTTGTTTATTAGTTCAGTTCATTATTTAGATTCTATATATAAGTGAAGTCATATGGTTTTTGTCTTTGACTGGCTTATTTCATTTAGCATAATGTTCTCCAGGCCCATCCTTACTATTCCAAAGGGTAAA
The DNA here is from genome assembly GCA_004026585.1 of Noctilio leporinus. Classification (NCBI taxonomy): domain Eukaryota; kingdom Metazoa; phylum Chordata; class Mammalia; order Chiroptera; family Noctilionidae; genus Noctilio; species Noctilio leporinus. The sequence goes on from PVIW01009892.1 coordinate 35,297, forward strand.
ACTTTCTTCTTGTTTATGGCAGATAATATTGCATTGCGTAAATGTCTCATAGTTGTTTTATCCAGTTATCTACTGATGGACACTTGGGCTGCCTCTATATCTTGGTGATTGTAGATAATGCTGCAATGAACGTAGGGGTGCTTATATTCTTTCAAATAGTGTTTCAGGTTTCTCCAGAGAAATTGCCAGAAGTGGAATTGCTGGGTCATAAGGCAGATCCATTTTTTAATGTTTTTGAGGTACCTCCATGCTGATTTCTACAGTGGTTGCACCAGTTTGCATTCCCACCAACATTGCAAAAGGACTCTCCTTTCTCCGCATCCTCACCAGCCCTTGTTTGTTGATTTGTTGATGATGGCCATTCTGAAAGTTGTGAAGTGATATCTCATTTTGGTTTTAATTTACTTTTCTCTGATTATTAATGATGTTGAGCATTTTTTCATATGTCTACTGGCTATCCATATGCTCTGTTTGAGGAATTGTCTGTTTGGGTCCTTTACCCATTTTTAATTGGACATTTTTTTTTTAAGATTTAAAAAATTTATTTTTTAGTTTTATAGAGAGGGGAAGAGAGAGACGCAGAGAGGGAGAGACTTCAATGTGTGGTTGCCTTTCACCTGCCTCCAGCTAGAGCTGGCTAGAGACCTGGCCTGCAACCTGGTAATGTGTGTCCTGGCTGGGAATTGAACCAATGACCTTTGGGTTTGCAGGCTGGTGCCTTACCCACTGAGCCACCAGCCAGGACCTGGACTTTTTTATGTGTGTGTGTGTTGAGTGGTATAAGTTCTGTATAAATTTTGAGTAGTAATCCCTTATCAGATGTATTGGTGAATATGTTCTCCCATTCAATGTATTATCTTTTATTTTGTTGATGGTTTCCTTTGCTGTGCAAAGCTTTTTAGTTTGATGTAGTCCTGTTTATTTTTTCTTTTGCTTCCTTTGCCTGAGGAGATATATCAGAAAAAATATTGCTATGATGATTATCTGAGATTTTACTGCCTGTTTCCTTCTCATGTTTTTATGGTTTTGGGTCTAATATTTAAAATGAATTCAGTAAAGTAGCAGGATGCTAAATTAATATCCAGAAGTCTCTTGCATTTTTATATGCCAATAATGAACTATCAGAAAGGAAAATTAAGAAAACAATCCTAATCATGATTGTTTCAAAAAGAATAAAAAATACCTTTGAATAAATCTAACCAAAGATGTAAGAGACCCATACTTGGAAAATTATGACACTGAAGAAAGAAATTGAAGATACAAGTAAACAGAAGCACATACTGTGTTCATGGATAGGAAGAATTAACATTAATACAATGTTCATAATACCCAAACAATCTATAGATTTAATGTAATTTCTATCAAGATTCCAATAATGTATTTCACAGAACTAGAACAAATATTTCAAAAATATGTATGGAACCATCACAGACCCTAAACAGCAACATTGATCTTGAGAAAGAACAAAGCTAAAGGAATCATTCTGCCTAATATGAAACTACTGCAGGGCCATGGTCATCAAAACAGCATGGTACTGGCATAAAAACAGACATATAGATCAATGGAACAGAATAGAGAGCCCAGAAACAAACCCACAACTTTATAGTCAACTAATATTTGACAGAGGAATCAACCGCATACAATGGGCTTAGACAGTTTATTCAATAAATGGTGTGGGAAAATCAGACAGACGCATGTAGAAAAGTGAAACTAGACCACTTTATACCATACACAGGAATAAATTTAAAATGGATTAAAGACTTAAATTTAGACTCAAAATCAACTGATAGATTTTGCAATAAAAAAAATACCCTGTTAGAATTCAGACTGGAATTGCATTGTAGCTGTAGATCAGTCTGGGGGTAATTTGACAACTTTATAATATTATTTTTATATATGGAGACTGTATCGCTTTCTTTATTTTTTTCAAGGTTACATTTTTCCTACATATACATGTGTATATGGCATATACACATAGCCATCTATTGTTAGGCTTATTAATCAGTATTTGATGGTATTGTAAATATTTTTGTCTAATTTTTATGTGTAGAGATGCAATTGACTTTTGTTATGATCATACATATGCCCAGACATTATGCTAAATTCTATCTGCACTATATTGTATGTATGAAGGAAGGAAGAAATGTGCATAGAATGAGAAGCATAGTAAAGTCAATCAGTTTTCTTAAAAAGAATACTTTTATTTTTTTTAAAGATTTTATTTCATTATTTTTAGGAAGCAGGGAAGGGAAAGAGGCAGAGAGGGAGAGAGACATCAATGTATGGTTGCTTTTCACCTGCCTCCAGCCACAGATCTGACTGGAGACCTGGCTTGCAACCTGGTTATGTGCCCTGGCTGGGGAATTGAACCTGCGACCTTTGGGTTCGCAGGCCGGCACCTTACCCACTGTGCTACCAGCCAGGCCTAAAAAGAATACTTTTGAGGTGAGACTTTTGAAACATTTTTAAATTCTAAAAAGAAGACAAGCTTATAAAAATTCAGACTATGGGGAAGCGCATAAAAGAAAGAGACTCTATTCTATCACCTCACTCTATGGAAATTATGAATATATGCCATGCATCCTTTTTACACTTGTTCTTTTTCTCTCTTTTACTACATAATGTTCTATGTATATATAGGTTGTTACTGCACTGGAATAATAATTGACACATTATTTCAAATAGCCATCTTGAACTGTTAAAATATCAAGTTAATACACATTTTTATTGCGACTCTAAATGATAATCCATTCTCCCATTCAAAAGCACTCTAGTTTAAGGATCGTAAGTTTTATTGTGATCTGTATGATTCATCATAAGTCTTAAATCATCTACTCAAATTTCTACTTACCATGTAAAAAGGGAAATGCTTTGGACAATCTCCTTTTCAGAATGGATATGTTATACACGGCTCATCACAATATTATGAACCATTTTTTCCCAAACAAGAACATTTTTAATACTACATTTAGAAAAACACCTTACCAAAAATAACATAAAATGTTATCTTAATTCTAGCCTTAGTTCTTACTTATTGAACATGCCTTTTGGTGCTAAAATTTCCCATTGCTTTTATATTTTCATCTGATTTGCATCAACAGCTAAAATGCTTCATGTTAGCCTAATAGTGGTTTGCTTCTTTTTTAAAGATTTTATTTATTATTTCCAGAAAGAGAGGAAGGGAGAGAAGCAGAGAGGGAGAGAAACAGAGAAACATCAATGTATGGTTGCTTTTCACCTGCCTCCAGCCACAGATCTGGCTGGAGACCTGGCTTGCAACCTGGTTATGTGCCCTGGCTGGGGAATTGAACCAGCGACCTTTGGGTTCGCAGGCTGGCACCTTATCCACTGTGCTACCAGCCAGAGGTAATAGTGTTTTGTTTTTTTTTTCATGAAATTTCCCCTTTCAAGACAATATTTATCTCACTTTTGCATTTCTATTTTCTTCTGTTTTATCTTTCATAGCTGAATTTTTCCTGTTTCAGTCTTCCTCTTTCAGCTTGGCTTGATGTTTTATGATATGGCTTGGTTTATGGTCATTGCGTACAATCCAGTCTTAGTTTGTCTGCAGTTATTCAAACTGGATGTAATATTTAATGATCTTAAAAAATGAAAATATAAAATTGTATTATTTAATTGTTCCCAAATCACCATGATTATTAATTTTTCCAAATTAGTATTCAAATACAAAACATTTAAAATATTAGTTGTGGAATGATTATTAAAATGTTTCTGCAGTGAGGGACTGAGATAAGAAGATCTTAATCTCTTCCTAAAATTTAAAAAAAAGTTACCTATGTTTGTATTTTAAAATATATGCAAGCCATTATTTCAAATGACAGTTTCCTTTTTCCTAGTGAATGTCAAGAAGTGCATTGAGAAATTTAGAGAAGTTTAGAGTTATTTATTATATGAGACATTTATCTTTGTTTTAGTGAGATTTTTCCAATCCTGATTTGTGAGAGGCTCTGGAGATTCTGTTTTATGACTTTTCTGATCAGATAACCAATTAAATACAGAAGTCAAAAGTTTAGGTCAAGTTAAATACTTTTCATAGTCATAGGAGCACATTCTTTATTTGTATGTAGAGTGATCAAGTAAATACATTATTTTTTTACTTGAGTTCATTTTATTTATTTTTTATTAAGTTGACATTCAATATTATTTTATATTAGTTTCAGGTATATAGCATAATGGTTAGACACATACATAATTTACGAAGTGATTCCTGGATAATTCTAGAACCCATCTGATACCATACATAGTTATCACACCATTACTGATTATATTCCTTGTTCTTCACTTTACATCCCTGTGACTGTTTTCTAACTACCAATTTTTACTTATTCTTCTCTCACTGTCTTCATTTGCCTTCCAACCCCACCACAGATCAATATATTGCCTTATGAGTACTACTCTGATATATTTTTTCCACTCTGTTTTTCTCTTCCTCTTCAGAAATAGACACCAATCTACTCTTTGATTAATACATAAATTTATAACTTTTGAATGTTTATTATTCATGACCAGTTATTGAAAGTTTATGAGTGTACTTTGCTCATAAATGTAGACATAAATCATTTAAAAATTGGTACCTTTTTATTTTTATTTTTTTTTCTTTTAATTTTATTGTTGTTGTATTACATCCATCCCTTTTTTTCCCCCCTCTGTCCCCCTCCCCACCCACCCTTTAAAATTGGTACCTTTTAACTTTACCTTAATTATATAACATATTTGATAAATGATATACCTCTTTCCATCACAGTCAAGATTGAAGCATATTAAATATACATTTATTTCCTCCTATTCCTTATAAATTATATATGGGTTTGTGAAGTATTTTAATGTCAGAAAATATTATTTATATGAATTAATAATATAACTCTTTCTGAGCTGGCTGTTTCCGAAAGGTGTCGCCTTAATAATATCACCTTACCTCAGTGGCTCAGAACAATTGAGTCTTTCACACTCACAGCTCTTGAGTATTTGCTGTGCTTCTGGCTCTCCCTCTGGCTGTAGGTGCGTAAATTGCCCAGGGAAGCTCTTCCAAAAGTCTTTTGGTCCCCAAACTGCAGAAAATTCTGGCTACTCGAGGCCATATTTTTTGTTGTTGTTAAAGCGGTGATGGAAAGCTCTCAATAGGAGTGGAAATCTCTTAAACCCTACATTCCGGTGACCAAAGCAAGTCATATGGCCACATCCAGTATCAAAGAGTGGGAAAATGTTCTTGCATGGAGATTTGGGAAAGGAGTAAATAATTGCTGGATATCAACTAATTTACCATACTCCCTTCTGTTAATTAATAACTACATTACTTACAATAAACATAATTGGCATGCTTTTGTGACCAAAGTTTAAATTTACAAAAAAATCCAATTATACTCTGATTTGTGTTCTTTGTGTTGATACTTTAATTTTTTGCATTTTCTGAAATAATGTTCTCCAGGATTTTCTCACTAAAATATATACTACATATTTTTAACCTCGAAGAATCTGAGTTTTGCAATTTGATCTGTGGGCTTTGTGCAGAGTAAAATTATCACAAAAATAAAATGAAACTTTCTATGTTTTCTAAACATTGTATGAAGAAAATTAATTTTCTAATGTTTTATAGATCATATAACTTTTGTTTTGTCCTGTGTTCTCATACTTATTTGCTGGGGAAAATTACAGACTCAATCACATATATTATTTCTTTAAGGCAAATTCCAAACAACTTGATGTTGCCAAAATATTTAATTATTTTGTAATTTTACTGTGAACGCAGTCATATGTGACAGCATCACCTCTTCTCCCTCTGTCCAAATCCTAAAACTTATACAATATTGTGTAAAATAGAAGTGTTTTTCTCTATTCCCAATAAACTATCATTTAAAAGTGGAAATTGATAATGTTTAAAAACAGAATTGTGCGAAAACTAATTTTCCTTCCTGCTCATCTTTTAATTGTTGATGTTTCACATAGTTTTCTTTTGGAACTTTTCTTCTTCATAATTTCTCTGGATAATATCACTACCCATGGCTTCAATAAATATCTTTGCATATGTTGATGGCTCTGGTACATACAACTCAAAGCTCCTTTCTTAGTTCAAAATCTATACTTCCAAGGTATTATCAATTATCCCATACAAATATATTATAAACAATGTAAACTTAACATATTGAAATTGTTATATTTCTTATCAAATACACTGCTCCTTTAGTTCTATTTGGTTAATAACATGGCTGCTCACATAGTCTCTTAAAGCAGGAATATTCACTGGCCCAGAAATGGTAAGGCCACATGTGAACTTTGAGAATAGAACATTTGCTCTCTCTATTATCAAGATTTAGTAACCTAATTACTCTGAGATTCAGCTAATTCCATCATATTTCATATGCCCTTAGTCATCAGCGAGGAAGCCCCTCTACATTTCCTAATCCTTCTGCTATATTTAACTATTGATGTGTGCAAACTAATTTTCCAGAAGCTGCTCATATTTTTTTCCATGGCACTCCCCTAGTACTTACCACATTGCTTATTTATATTATTTACTTTTTATGTCCTTTACTAGACAGAGAAACTGGAGGTCAAAGACAATGTGTTGTTAATCTTTATCACCCCATTACCAGACTTGATTCAGAGTAGGCCATAAATAAATGGTGGCCTATTGAATTACTTATGATTCAAAACCATCTCGTAGCTTTTAGTGCAGGCCCCAGAAGCAAGAAGATGATATTTAAGAGCAGTAAATATATAAATTTCATTATTTAGGCTCATATGGTTTGCTTTACTGCAATGGAGAATGACTCTGCTTGTTGACAGTTAATGTGTATGCACCACATAGGAGCTCAATGTTTCAGCTTAGGTCTGAAGGCAGCAAAAATGGACTGACTCAATGTTAGAAAGAAGTGAAGGGTAGAGTTTGACGTAAGGACAATTTCAGTCCAGGGTTTAGAAAGACCTCTGAAGAGTGTCAGGTTGTGGGGCTGGAGCTGGTTCCCTGTTCCTTTCTGTATATGGCTTCCCTTGGCGTCTGCCAACTAGCTAGCCTTAAAGCTCATCTTATCCCAGAATCCTGAACACTGAACCCAGGGGCACCCAACATAGGGGCCCTGAAGGACCAGGCAGGTGTTGCCTTTGGGAATACTGCTTCTTTGTTCTAAGGTACATACAGCTGCCTTTGTTCTAATTGGTATATAAACCTGCCCCTGCTGTAAACTGGTGCTCTCCTGCTCTCCCACTGTTGGGGTGGAAATCTTGCATAGGACTGCTACCTGCCCCCAACCCCCCCCAAGAAGTCTTCTGGCCTCCAGGTAGTTAGTCTGCTATTGCTTAAAATAAAGCATGCCAAATCTACTGAAGGCTCTGTGCAAGTTTTTCTTCACCATCAATCCAGACACGGTCCCCCCAAAATCTGGACCTGCAGACCTGCTTGAAAGCAGATCTTACAGAGAGTAAGAGTTATTAAAACACAAAATATACTTTTAAAGCCTGACTTAGTGAATTCACTTTTATAGAAACTATTCAGAGAATGAAGACATGTAGTTGGGATTTTTAAGAGGGGTGCCCATGTTCAGCTAGTCATTGTCTTCTTTAATAAACATCTATGCAGCAATATGTGCCAGACATATTTTTTCTCTTGTTTATGGTTTTCATCAATTGTTAATGAACTTCCTGGAAAATAAAGTTGTCATGGCAGATGCTTAAAACAAGATTTTCTCATTGTATTGAGTAAATGTTTAATGTTAGTTAATTTTGCATTTAACCCGTGTTTTGAATTAGATTTGAGTGAGTCCCTGTTCTTCTATTATGTTTTATTTTCCTAAAAATTTATACTGGAATTTTGATGACATGCTTTTGATTCAGGAATATTTCATATGGTATCTTTATGCAAACAGGGCATGGTTTCATGAATGACTGGAAAAGAAGTTGGACATTGTTTCATAGCACTGGTCCAAATATCAATATTCCAGCTAACCAGAAGATGTCACTGTTGTGTATAGAATGTGTAAAAGAATTTTTAAAAAGCCAATAACTTTGTACAGTTCCATTGTGCCTCTCCAAATCTTGCAAAATTTCCCCTGGAGCTCTTTGAAAGAAAACACTGGGATAAAACATTGTCTTCCAGCTGACAGGCATTGAAAAATTACATTCATTGGCTGGGCATGTCAGTCAGTCACACTCCTACAGCTTTTTATTTGAAAAAATAAAAAAAAGAGTACATTGCCAGAAAAATTCTACCTCGATTAATAATTTTGTATGGTGATAACTGGGAATTAATAACCACATCACTATATTTGTTTCACCTCTAGCAAAAAAGTGTGTCTATCATAGGTAAATTTAGCAGACATTAATTAAGAAAAATCAAACCATTTTGCAAATGCATGTCATTAAAGTAATAGTTCACTTAAAGCAGAGAAAATGAGCTGCCAAAATATACATTTCATCTTGAGATTAATGGATGCTATTAATATACATTTTAAGCAATATATTAGTCAATAAAATTAAATAGTTTTTAAAAAAATAATAAACATGATGTTAACATCCCTTCCTTGGTGTTATTTAGACATTACAAAAGATGTTTACTTCCATCCTTGCCAAGTTATTTTTCTAATTAGTCAAGGAATCAAGATTGGTTGGGGGAGTTTGTTTGATGGTGAAGACTTTTTCTGAGTCAAGTTTATTACAGGAGTAAACATCAAGGGAAGGCAGGTTTGAAAGCCAGGGTATCAAAGGCATGACTATTAGCCAACATCAGGAGTATTTCCCACAGAGTTACTTATTTGATATTTGTTTATTTATTTAATGAAATGTCTTATTATTTTACCTTTCTCTCTATTTAGCTCCAAGTTACCTTTAATGCGTGCATTTATGCATTGAGAGAGAATGGCTTGTGTTTTTCAACTTAAAAAGTGTTTCCAGGCCTGGCTGGTGGCCAGTGGATAAGGCGCTGGCCTGTGAACCCAAAGGTCGCTGGTTTGATGCAACATAACCAGGTTGCAAGCCTGGTCTCCAGCCAGGTCTGTAGCTGGAGGTAGGTGAAAGACAACCATACATTGATGTCTCTCTCTCTCCCCCTCTCTCTAAAAATAATAAAATCTTAAAAAAAAAAAAAAGTGTTTCCTTTTTTGGTTTAGTTAGTGAAAGCACCTAAAAAAATATTTATTTATTTAAAAATTTTATTATTATTTTCTAATTCTCAGCAGAGGATCTGCTCATTTCAGAGAGAGGAAGGAGAGAAAGGGAAGAGTGAGAGAGTGAGAGCAGGATGGAAAGAAACATAGAAAGAGAAAGAAACATGAATTGGTTGCCTCCTATAACATGCCCTTGACCAAGAATTGAGCCCACAACTCAGGTATGTACCCTGATTGGGGATTGAACCTGCCACCTTTTGGTGTATGGGACAATGCGCTAGTCAACTAAGGCATCTAGCTAGGGCAAAGATCTTTTTAAAAAATAAAGATATAAGACTTTAATTTAGAGGTAACATATTTAGCTAAAGCTTATCAAGTGCTTACTCTGTATTCAGTATTATTTCAAGCACTTTACATGGAGTATCTCCTTCTAACAAAATCTGTGAGGTAGGCTCTATTATTGTTCAAACAGAATGGGTCAATAAATTATCAGATGTTACTATACTAAAGAGGAGAGTTAGCATTCAAACCCAGACATCTGGCATTAAAGATCAGTTTTAATTACACTGTATTGTTTCCCTGAAATGTGTAAAATACATCATTTAGTTGAGGTTATCTTTATTGTAAAATTTGTAGTTGAATTTCTCCAGTGAGAGTTAAAATCAAGTGTTTTTCACAATCCTCCCTAACTTACCAACACAGAAGGAAAGAATTGATCCTTTTAAAATAGAAATATTGATTTTATTTTTCCTATTTGTCTTAATTTGTCTTCAATAGTTAGAAGAGCCAGGGGACATTTCATTTTTCCTCAGGTTATATCTTTTTATTAAAATATTTATTATTATTATTTTATTATATTTTTTCTATTACATTTATCCCCCTTATACCCTTTACCATCTCAACACATGCTCCTCCCCCATCAATCACTATAATATTGTCCATGCTTATGATTCCTTTTTCTTTTTGCTTAATCCATTCACCTCTTAACTACTCCCACCCAAGCTGTCAACCTGCTCTCTATGAGTCTGTCTCTATTTTGCTTGTTAGATTAGTTTGTTCATTAGATTCCACATATGAGTGAAATCATATAGTATTTATCTTTCTCTAACTGCCTTATATTACTTAGCATAATGTTCTCCAGATCCATCCATGCTGTTGCAAAGGATAAAACTTTCTTGTTTTTTATGTCTGAGTGGTATTCTACTGTGGAAACGTACAATAGTTGTTTTTATCCGTTGACCTACTGATGGACACTTGGGCTACTTCCAAATCTTGGCAATTGTTAATAATGCTGCAATGAACATACAGATGCTTATGTTCTTTCTAATAAGTATTTCAGGTTTCTTTGGATAAATTTCCAGCAGTGAATTGCTAGGTTATAAAGCAGCTCCGGTTTTAGTTTTTTTGAGGCATCTCCATACTGCTTTTCACAGTGGCTGCAATAATCTGCATTAAAACTCTTAATCTGTGTGTAGGACAGAAACTGCTTACTGCTTGTTCAATTTCATTTCCCTCTTTTCTTTATTAATAGGATCTTGATTGTGTGTCTAATGAAAGTTCCTATCTTCCCACTTATTCCTTTGCAATTAGTGATGGCTAAAGTTTCAAGGTATAGGATACCAACTTTCTTAATAACTGAGCTCTTAGTGTTTCAGTAATTTTTCAGTGTCTTTAAGCCAAAAGACATACCTAAAACATTTATTCAATAATATTTTATAAAAAATACTTCATATCTATATTCTAGCAAGATACTAGCTATTTCAAAATGTAATGTATTAGTGAAACTTTTGTTCTTTGAACGCTGTACAACTTTTCAAATCTTAGCATCTGGACCCTGTTGCCCTCAATTCTTGTTCCACACTGATTTTCAAATGGCCCTTTTTTTTTTTTTTTAACAATAGCATTGGTAAAATCCTAGCTCTTCAAAGATATGTCATTTCAATATAGCAAGATCAAATGTTGAAACTGAATCGCTCAAGTTAGTAGTTCATCGTTGTCTAATAGATATTACTTTCCTTAAAACTTTTGAGATCCTGTTATGTCCCTGTGAATTTGCTATGATACTTGTAGTTTGGCACAAAGTTTGGGAACTATGAGTGCAAGACAAAATTGTTGAAAGGGGCTTCAGTGAACATTTGGAAAGAGGCCAAACTCAGGTGGCATGTAACTTATGCTCTTTGCCCTCATTTTTCTTCTTCCTCTTTGGAATGCAGATACAGTGTCTCAGTATGGAGTTGTCTGCTATCATGAGGATGAAAGCCACACCCTAAAGATGTCACAACAGTAAGTCAGAAGGAAACTGGGTTCTGCAAAACTCTTTTGTCAGCCCTATGGGTCCTGTGTTGATCACCCAAGGGCCTTTTATTACATACATACCACACTGTGGTAAGGTTTCTACTCAATGCAGTTGACTGCAACCCTACCCTAACTTAATCTAAATTTTTAACTATTCCTGCCTTCAGTTATCAAGCTGAACTTCACATGTCCATATATGTGATGGCCATTTCAAGGGACCAATCAATATTTGAAAGAATAAGAGATATGTAAAGGCCAGCAGAAATTTATTCTCCAGGAAAGGAAACCGCTCTACTTTTCTCAATCACGGCAGTGAGTTGGTACTGTGGGGTATTGCCACAAAAAGATCTGAGTTTAGTAGCTGAGCTTAGAAAAGTTTGTTTAGAGAAGTGCATGTTTAATGGACAATCTGACTAACCCTATTTACAACCTTTCCAAATTTTTACCATGCAAGACATGAAATTGCAAAGACATCGGACTGTTACCATTGAAATGAATGAGAAAGCCAGTATCCATCCTTTCAATATCAGCAGTCCTGTGTGTTTTCAGTTTCACTTTATGTCCTACTTCCATGGTTTCTTGCTGTCACCCAATATTTGTCCAAGGACAACTGCTGTCACTGTTATTTTAAAATGGGGCCTTGAGGTTGACTTGCAAATTAATTGAAAAAGAACATTTAACTCATTTGTAGGAAACAGAGAATCCTTTTGGGATTGTGGGCAATAAGGGAACAAGTCAACTATTTCAAACATAAAACTCTATTCACAGTTTATCAAAGTATTTAAACAGCAAAGATGTGTACAGAAGTTCTTAATTTTTTTCCTTTTCAACTGTAGTTTCCAAAGAGCATTTTATCTAGTTTCCCCTTACCTTCCACTCCCACCTTGTTATTCTCTCTTTTTCAGCCCTGACAAATAGATGTATATTATTTCATTCATGAGGAACAGGGGAGGAACTTTGTTGTGCAAATTCAGACAACTTTGATATTTGTGACTTAAGTACCTACTATTATTTATACTCTTTTTGTCTTTGAATATATAAGGAGAGCAATAATCTTCAGAAAATAAAGAAGGAAATTAAAGTTTGCTGATACCTATTATATGTCAAGTTATAGAAAGTCCTTTTCCATATATTATTTTATTTAATATTCCTGTTATTTCAGCATAAAAATGAGAATATGCAAGGAAGGGCAGTATAGCTGAAGGACTAGGAATCCAGCAGATTGGGTTCACATCCCAGACTTACCATTAGTAGCTGTTTGATCTTGCTCAACACCTGAATGAGCTCTGGAATTCTGTTCTTTTTTTTTTTTTTTAATTTTATTGTTGTTGTATTACATCCATCCCCTTTTTACTCCCCTCTGTCCCCCTCCCCACCCACCCATTCCCCCCAAAGTCAATCCCACCTGTTGTCCATGTCCATGGTTCCTTTATACTAGGTTCTTGTCTAAGCTGCTCCCCTTCTTTCCCTCTGCCTCCCCCCTCCCCCCAACCCCTTTCCCCCTGACCACTGAAGGCCTATTCCTTTTATTCATATACTTGGTTCTGTTTTGCTTGTTGTTAGTTTTGCTCATTATTGTCCTGTAATGGGTGAGATCATATGATACCTGTCCTTCACTGACTGGCTTATTTCACTAAGCATAATACTCTCCAGTTCCATCCATGTTGTTGCAAAGGGTACAAGTTCCTTCTTTCTTTCTGCCATATAGAATT
>PVIW01009893.1:0-48409 GCA_004026585.1 Noctilio leporinus
AACAACAATAAAATTAAAAGAAAAAAAAAAAAAAAAGAAGATCGGACTTGGTCTCCTCAGGGGTCTGATTGGCTGGAATCAAAAAGAAAAAGGGAGAAGGAAGTAAAATTGGAAAGAAGTTCAGTCAACTTTAGGTCAGTCCCTGAACTCCTGACGATCGGGCTTCCATCATTTTCTTAGAGGAGAATGGATATTATACCAAACTTTCCCAAGGTCTGGAGTGATTTCTCAGTGAGAACAGTGGTCAGGAAAATGGAAGGGTTCACCATGTGCCACCAGCCACTGAAAAACATGTATGTTATTTTTCCTCTGAAACAAAATAAAACAGAACTCCTCCCCCTTCCTTAATAAGACTGCCACCCTGTTGGTGACCAAGACAGAAGCCCAGGTCCCTTCTTGCACATTCCGTAGCTAGAACTCTTTTCAATTTCACCTCCTAAAATCTTCTGTCATCTCTCCCTATCATCACTGTTTAATTTGGGCCGTGCTTGCTCTTGTCAAAATATTATTATAGTGTGCCCCAGATATTGGCATGGCTGGGTCTCTTGTTTCTTCCAGCATGCTGCTCCAACTCTACCAGCTCAGACACCCTTCTCCGGCCATTCAACCTCAAATGTCACTTCCCATTGCTCTTCATCCTGACCCACTTTATTTATTTATTTTTATCAGACCCTCGTCACACCTCTCATCATTGCATGTGCATACGCACATATACATATAGAGCACAGTTATCTGTCATATATTTAGTTGCATGTAGGGATAAATGATACATTTATTGTTGGCTTTCCCTTCCAGAGAATACTTTCATTTTGTTCATTGCTGTGTCCCAGGACCGGTAGTGATGCCTGGTATACAGAAGAAGCCCTACAAATATTTGCTTAATGGGTGAATGAATGTGTCTCCCTCTTTCACTCCCTCCAGTCTGTCCTCTGCATTGATGAGGCTCACTTTCTAAAACACAGGTTGGACCACATGATTTGAGTGCTACCAATGCTCCGAGCCTTCCAGTCACCCACAGGGAGGTTCGACACCCTACAAGGCATCCACATACCCCTGCACATACCCACCCCCCCTAGGCCTTACCCACCCAACATGACAGCCATTCGCAATGAGTTTCCCAAAGAGGCCATGCTCTTTCTTCCCTCAGCTTCTTCATGGGGGCTGCTTTCTAACCCTACAATGGTCCCATCTTCCTTTGCAAACTGGACAAACTCTGAAAAGCCACTCCTTCCCAGGGCCCTATGGTACCTTGCAGGACTTCTGTCACAGGTTACAGACTCTTGCAGAGTGTGGGTCTTGGTCTAGGAGCAGGGAACCATATCACCACCATATTTTGGTGACACCCAATGTTTTTAGCATTGGAAAATCCTTCTTTCATGTTAGCATTTCTTATAAAATAAAGTAAAGCTCATGAAAGATGTAGGAAAAAGTCTTTACTTTTCTCAACCCCACTCCTGTGGTCTCTTATTCATTCAGAAAAAAATATATGTATAGCAATCAGAAAGAAGGTAAGAAAAGAAAAGAACGAGGATAGTGAGAAATGAAATTTTCAGCCAAGTGAGAAAAAAAGTAAACTGGCTTTTGGTTTCTCATTATGTTGATTATGTAACTGAAGCCTGAACTCAGATGACAAAGAACTGAGCAAAATGACTGCACCCACCATGAGGAGCTCCTGGGCATGTCCAGTGAATGACAAAGGCAAGAAGCAAAAAATGGACTGCAAATCACCGTGGGCTTTGACTCTTTTCTCTGGAGTAATAAGAAGACTTAGCTGACCCGTCTCCTCTCCTCTCCTCCCCAGTTCCCAGCTTCCCTATTAAATGACTCCATCTGTCCCAAAACCAGTTTCCTTTCCTTTGCTCTGTTTTCTTTGATGAGCTCACGCTGAGCGAGGAGGGAGAAAGGAAGCTAGAAGCACTGACTGTTGGTTAATGTCCAGGGACACTGGCCACTATTGTTACCTTCGCTCTCACCCCCCAAAGTAATAAAAACAATATACATAAAATAAAATATAAAAATCTACTTTGCCCCTGTGGAAAGGAAAGTGGATTCAAGCTTCAAGGGGAGCCTGGATTGGAGCATCCAGTGGGATGAAGTCTAAGGGCCGGTCATGAGCTCCGGTCTCTGGTAAGAGCAGGAGTTGGGTGGGAGGGGACGCTTGCGGCTGAGACCCCCAAAGAGGGACCCTGGGGGGCGATCACACCAGGTTAGCCCCAGCACTTTCACTGTTCCTTGCATTTGAGCAAGGGACTCTTCTCTATTTCAGACACTTGAGTGTGAAGATCTCTGTGTGGACCCCTGTTGTCGGGTCTCCTGCAAAAGCCTGCAAATGTGACATGTGATGTTCCTAAGACTCCAGGAGATATTTCTGCAGGACTCAGCGTCATGCCTAGGCTAGCCCAGGAGGAACACAGACCAATTCTTTCATTCAAAAAACATAGTCACCATTATAGACCCTGACATATGGCAATATAAAAACAAATGCTTTCCCACTGGGAACTTATTTTTTCTTGAAGGGAAGCGAAGGACGAAACTTAGAAAACAAAGGAATACTTAAAATATGTGTGAATCAGATCGTGAATGCTAAGGAGGGAAAAGACAACAGAAGGTGAATATAAGAGGCAATGTCAGTATAATTAAAACAGTCTGCGTGGCCGGTACTTTCAGGACAGACCTCGTATGCGGTGCTGGGAAGTTGATTGATTTGGGTCCTAGAAGGTTACACTGAGGGAGGTGATGTTTCAGCAAAGTGCTGAAGGCCCAGGTAAGAGGCGCTGCGAATCTATACCGCAAAGAACTAGGATTATAAGAAAGCTTCCTGGGCGTCCCACGTTCGGTCCTACCCTGGGGCATGAGGAGCAAATAAAAGTAAAAAAGGGGAAGAAGGAGCAGAAAGCACATCACCCGTTGCCATCTGGTGGGCCCTGGAACTCATCAGCGCGTTCGGTTACTGTGTTTACACAGCCGGCAGGACACACACGCTCGCTCGGGGCTCCCCAGAGCCCACAGAACGGTCCCTGCTTCCCGGATTCCGGAGGCCCCCGCATCCGGGCGCTGGAGCTCCACCCCTCCAAGCGTCCCCTGGGGTTATCCAAAGACTGGGGCCCCCGGGGCCTCCCTGGGCCAGGATCGGATCTTCATTGAGACCAAGTCCTGGGCCTTGGTGTCAAGTTGGGGAAGAGGACTTGGGAAGCCATTACCTCAACAAAGAAGGGAGATAATTCATCTGAGCAGGCCACTGGGCTGAGGACCACAAATAAATGAATCATGTAACATGCTCACCACAGTGCCTGACCCCGGAGAAAAGCTCACTGAATGCCAGCTGTTATTGATAATAATTACGGCTCCAACTGTTCCAGGTGCAAGAAGTATATTCGTGCCGACCAAGGGTGTTATGTGCAGGTTGGTTGGTTGGTTTTTAATCTGATCCTCTGTCTCTCTTTTACCTATTTTGGAGCAAAAACACGGGTTGAGAAAGGTTCAGGACTGCTCAGAAGTTTGCACAACTAATTAGGGGTGGCCAGAATTTGAACCCAAACTTACCCTAGTCCTGAAATGTGGGTTCTCCATCCCTGTACGCTACCCACCCTCTATGGCCATTGAAGAACGCCTTCTGGTCTTGTAAGTTTGACTGCGCTCTTCCCAGTTCAGAGCACTGGGGCGAGGACAGCTCGTACAGTGGAAACTCAAGGAAGGATAATGTTCGCACAGCTAAGCGTCTACAACTTCCGGTGATTCTTCTCAGAGAGACTGGAATTCTTCCTGCTGCTAGGCGCCAGCAAGGGTGCTATGCAGACCAGCCAATGAATGGTGAAGAGAGCTCAAACTAGACAGGTGCCATTGCAGGAAGTGCCCGATGGATCCTCACTCTTGTGGGAACAGTTGCATCTGTGATCCAGGACCCTCCTTCCCTGATCTGCACAGCCTCTTGGGTGAAATATCTGTAGCCATGCTGGGCCTTGTCTCCAATAGCTTTGAAAGCCGTCCTATGGAAGGCTCAAATGACCTGTGGCCTCCGCATGTAAGGAAACAGGAAGACAAGGAGGAGACAGGTCCTCTCTGTAGTCACTTCCTAAGTCCGTGCAACAGTGTGAAGCCGGAGAGAACCCAACTAAGGTCACAGGCCACTGAGATGCACGCTCAGGAACCAAGGAACTGGGACGGCCTTCTAACCCTCGTGTGAAAGTCATCAGGCAAGCAAATGAGCATCCGTGTTTGCAGAAGACAACTGGTCCAACTCACACCAATTCTTTCCTGCTACCTGTCACCCAAACCCCCAGACTCAACGTCACATCCGAACAGACCTTTGAGGCTGCTGGACCCACTCGCACACAGAGCAGGCAGAAGTCTAAGGGGCCAGTCCAAGGGCTGGCCGGGGCAGTGGTGGACGGGTCTGGGCCAAGTCAAACAGGGACAGAGCATCTGAAGGCACTATTGACAAACTGGTGCGTGAAGGGGCCGGAGAGTGGGACCGATGGAAGCTCTGAGACCACAGAGAGTGTGCCGAGGAGACAAGAACTTCCAAGGCCTCTCCCGAAGCCTGGGCTCCAGGTGTCTCACCTCCCGGCTCCCCTGCCCTGGCTGGGAAGCTGGCCTTCCTGCAGGCTGGCTGTTTAACGAGGCGGGTAGAGAATTTTCAGCCTCCAACTCATGTGTTCTAATCCTATTAAATATGCACCAGCTTCCAAACTCAGCTTTTTCAAAACCTGCTTCCCTACCCCCCTCCCTTCCCAGCTTGAAAAGCCATTGCTCAGTTGTTGGCAGGGGTCCCACCAGCGTTTTTGCAAGGATTTGGGCCGTGATTCAGCTACCTGCAGCTGTTCCCCAGTTACCACCCACGTAAAGGAATTTCTGATATTAAAACCGGTGACAAACTTCCTCCCCCGCCCCCCAACACATTAGTTTGATTGACACCCACCGTCCACGCAGCCAAGTTCACCCTCTCTTGGTCCTCCCCGTTCGCTTGGTGATACATTTAACCTCAGGCCGCACCCCCATGCCTCACCTGTGCCTCTTGGTCACCCTGAAGGATGCTCCCTGATAAAGACCATCGAAACACCATTGAGGGGATGCTTCCAAAACAATCTACTCCACCTCTTTACTCATCACCAAACGAAACCCTCTTCCCACCATCGCAACGAACCTTCCTGAGTCTTCTCCCCCAACATGGAGTGTCATCCACGGGCATGGGGAAGGGGAGGCAAAGAGGGAGAGCTCACGTTGAAGACCCAAGTTCAGAGAGTTCCAGGGAGCCTTTCAGAGCCAAGGCTGCGGCCACCTGCTTCTCAACTGCACAGAGACGGCGGGGGCCCTTTTTGACCAGATGGCATGGTCTCCAACAGAGCACAGTGCGCAAATGTCCACGAAGCTGGGCACGGGCCTGAGCTGCCCGGCTTTGGCGACTTTCCTTTGTGTGCGCACTGGGTTTGGTGTCAGGGAGGGGGTTGGACAAGGAACAGGGGGACAGGCAAACAGTGCAGATGGCCCCACAGTCCACCGCCCGTCCTCCTTCTGGCCGACATCCCATCTTACCCCGGGCTCGTCAGCCACATGCTTTCTTTCAAAGGAGGGATGAGTTGAAGGCCAACACAGTAGCACAAAACTGCCACCGTCAGCATTCGAGGTACCTACCTTGAGAGTGAACACTCTAAGGGAGGCTTTGGAGCAAGGACCACACCGGGACCCCCGAAGGCGAGTCCATGGGCTTCCTCTGAGTTTCTCCATTCTGCCTGGCAGCCATTCTGCCCGGGAACAATAGAACGGCCCCACCAGTCCCTCCACCCCGAGGAGGCCACCGTGTCCCCTGGCTTCTGGGCAGTAGCCAGTAATGTGATCCTCCAAGGCAGTGCCAAACCCCCCTGTTGGGGATTCAGCCAATCTTGGGGCTCTTCAGGGAGGAAAAATTCCTTTCCCTGACCTCTGCAGGTGATCAGATGGAGGTCCCTGCAGCTTGAAATTTGATGTGATCTTTGATCTCTGCTTGCACAGCTGCCACGGTTATTATGCACCATAAAGGATCCCCGCGCCCTTGCGCTGCTCACCTGCCCTTCATGGTGAGTGCTTGGGGCCAGGTATTCCGGAGCTGGGGCACAATCAAGCTTCTCTCTTTTCCCCGGTTCCATCCCGCTGTCTCGTTCTCCTCATTCCCAGGACTTAACCCCACATTCCAAGACAGTGGACATTTTCAAATCCTTCTAAATGAGAGCATGTGGTTTCAGGGAAAAAAAAAAATTACAACAAAACAGGGGGGAAAAACCACCCAAAACCTGTGGGTTAAAAGCTAAATACTTAACCAAGGTCAGAGTCCCAGAAGAGCCATTCCTGCCTGTTCCCAAATAAGATCTGGGAGGACTTGCATCTTCTTGGATTAAAGCCTACATCTCTGTCCTGGGGCCAGTGGCCTGGGTGCAGAGGCACATGTGTAAGGTTCAAATGTCATACGGCTCATCAGAATGCTTTCCCCCTTCTAACGAGTCGTAAGTGACAGCATAACAGGTGTTATTTGAACGCTTATTGTATTTTGGACAACGGGTTAATTATACTTTACCTGCGCAGACACGTGCAAGTCTTACACATGCCATAAAGGACGTAATATTCTTCTCTCCTGTTGCAGATAAGAAAACTGAAACTCGGAGAGATGACGTCTCGGGTGTAGGGTGACTCAAGGCGACAGCAAGCAAACGGGTTTGGGGTCGTGCCCAGGGCCTGTGTGATCCAGAACTGGGGTTCCGAACTGAAGTCACAGAATGCCCCCGCTTTGGAGCACTTGGCTGGCTGCGGTGGCCTGTGACAAGTGCCTTGATTGCGTGTCTCTGTCACTCACAGCCCAGGAGAACCAGAAGTCAAGGTTCATGTTGCAGCGACTTTGATTTTAACCTGAAACCAAAAATCGGAACGACACATGTTCACCCTCTTACCTTTTCAAAGGCGAATGGAGATTTTGTGCAATAGCTTAAGAGCATGACACAAGGAGGAAGTCCCTGGTTTGAAAGAAACATCTCAATGGATGTAATATTGAGGACCTGGTCCCCAGGTTCATCTAACCATTTGGGCCCAGGCTTGATAAGAATATTTCTCTGCAATTCCGTGTCTAGCAAAGCATCTCTCATGCCTCGGGGATGTCAATCAGGGTGACGAAATGTTTTAGCAGCTTTTGTGGTGGTTGCTGTTCACACTCAGGGCCGGATATTAAAGAGTATGGCAGTTGCTTTAAGACCTATAACTGTCTTTAATTAGTCCAAGGAAGGGGATCATTCGTGGGCCTGCCTGCCCCTCTTTCATCGCACCCCCTTCAGGTTTCATGTCCCCATGTTGGGTTCCTTTATTCAGTCAGGTGGAAGAAGCATGAAGAGAAAGTCCTTGTGTTGTGTTTCTGCCTACCCGCCTCTAGGCCTTTTCCATCATCTCTCTTCTCATTTTCTTCACGGGGTGGAGGTTTGTCCTAAGTCCCCCACTCACCCCCATTCTGACAGGTAACTTCGGGAGGCCTCTCCTCCCTAACGGGGCCAGGTGCATTCCCCTGGCACCCAGCAACCTTGACGACTGAATTGTGACCAAGATCTGAGTTACGAAACTCTCAGCTTACAGAAGATACTCTATCCTTTAAAGGGATGGGACAGTGTCCTTTCCACTCTACAATATCTGTTCAACTTTTTGCATAAACATTCCCAAACTTGAGATATTTGAAAGAATAGTACCAGAGACATCCAGATGCCTAGTCCCCAGACTCAGTACTTGTTAACACTGCTGCCACATTTGCTTTGTCTAGATGTGTGTGTGTGTGATTTTTAAATTTTCGTTTTGTGACGGAATCATTTGAGGATAAATGTGTGGAGTTCAAGACCCTTCACCCCTCAAAAGCCCAGAATGTTGGCATTCTGCCACAGAACTGCAACTGGCCCAAGAAAAATTCACCATAAGTGCAACTCCCCAATTACTTTGGAAATGTCTTTGAGAACTTCGGGTTTTAGCTTTTGTCTCTCTTGAACAAAATTTCTGAATTAGATGTAAGGTGACAACTGTCCGGGTTTGTCCAGGTGTGTCCCAGTTTTAGGACTGAACGTCCTGGGAGCATCTCCCCTAACTCCATCCTAGGCAAACTGGGATGATTGGTGACACTGACTGGGGGCCAGTCACACTCATGCATTGCACTCGAGTGTGAAGTCTATTGAGTATCTAGTCTCCTTTAATTGCATGTACAACAAGGCTGTCCTCAGAAAAGTTCGCGTTTTTGAATTAATATCTAAAGAAGTCTCCGGACCCCTAGGGTGAGCCTTGTTGTGGGTGACTGACGGTGGGATTGTCCACAGAGAACCGACACCCAAAGCTATACCTACCGACGACAGATCCTGCCTTACAAATGAACACAGTTTCCTGTCACCACAAAAAAAGTGATTTCTTTTGCCTTGCTTTGCCTTCCACGGTCTGGTTTATTATAAAGCTTCAGGAATGGTCACAGGTGAGTGACGAATGGGATGGTAGGCACAGGCAAGTAGAACAGGTAAGTGACGCGTTCAGATGCTGCTCCTCATTCTTAGGCACCTACTCTTCCTTATGAGACGATATCAAGGTACAATCAAAGGCGAGTGTCAGGGGGCCTGCTTCTCTCTTCGGCCACACACTTTGACGGCACATTCATGATGGTCCCAACCTAAGGCGAAGAAACGTTGGGGGAACTAAATGGAGACCCGGATTCGAGGCCAGCTCTGCATACACCCGGACAGCATGACCTGGTCAAAGCGTATCTCTTCTCCAGGCCTCCACTTCCTCGTTGACCAGGCCACTTCCTTTTTGGCTGGCCTCGTTTCCAGCATTCCCTCAGATTATAATTAGGGTTTCCTCATTTCGTCTACAGGAAGTCATCTTTTTAGTACAAGCCTGATAAGTCAGAAGATCAGGATGCTGGCACTGGGCAGGCTTCCAGGGTCAGCGATGCCCTTTTCCCGTCCCACAAAAATATAGGTCATACCTGGCTCTTAGCCCTCAGACACAGCCTGGCCTTGTCCATGCTTTTAGTCCCTCTTGTCCCTCCCACGGAGCAGGAAGACCTCCCTTTGCTTCATCAAGTATCTTCATGAAATGGCGGGAAATATGTTGGAAGAAGAATTACGATGTTGGCTCTAAATTAGCTGTGCACTCTGGGCTCTGGCATGTCCAGTCGGGTGTCCAGGGGATATCCCAACCTTCGTGACATCTGAAACACAGTTCTTGGCGCCCTTCGAATCCCTTCTTCCCTAGCTTTCCCCAAAGCATTAAGCATCAATCAGCCAGCTGCTCAAGACAAAAGCCTCGGAGTCACCCTGGAGTCTTCCATTTTGGCCACACCCCCAAACCCAGCCCCTTCACGAGTCAGGTGAGCTTGACCTTCCAAAAAGGGCTGAGTTGTTTCCTTTCATATCAGCGCCACCGTTAACCCTCTCATGAAGCCTGCCGCTTCCTTCGACCTGAGCCCTTGCAAACATCTTCTGCATTCCTGGCTTCCACATTTGCCCTCCTACTGTTGAATCAGCACTCAGCAACCCTTGAGTAACCCCTTTAAAACCATAAATCAGGCCACATCATGCTCCTGGTTGACATCTACCATGCAGTGCCCACGGCATTTACGATATGTTCTCAACACCTCCTCTCGCCATTTCATCTGCCTCTGCCTCCTTACCAGGCCATCTCACCTCCTGCCACTTCCTCCCTCCCTGACAGCCTACCAGCTGCAAGAAGCACTGCACTGTCCCTCAAACACACCAGGCACATTAGACCCTTTACTCCTGCTGTTGTCATCTGGGCTGCACTTCACTTAAATGCTGCTTTTGCCGCCTACCTGCCACTCCGCACCCACCATCACTGCCCCACTAACCCCCCTCCACCCTCCTACCTCACATTACTGGCTGAGGCTCTGCACAGTGACCCTTGTGACAGCAGGTACATGGCTTGTGATGCTCAACTATGAATCCCCGATGCCCAGTACACTTCCTGACCCGTGCAGGCACTCAACAAATCTGTATTGAGCTCCATTAATAGAACATCATCATTCCAATTCAGGCAAAGGGGGAGGTGGGCGAAAAGGAAGAATGCCTACTTCGCATTGCTATTTCCATAACAAGCACCTCTTCACTTAAAAGCAAGACTGACCAGTCATATCTTACCAAACTGGTCCATAACACATTTCTGCCATGATAAGCATCACCCTGTTCATTTTCTCCCTAGCCCTTGTTACAATTTGTCATGATCGCCTTATTTCATTTGGTCTTCTCCACTTCAGGATGTGAACCCCAAGGGCAGAAACCTTTTGGTACGTGCTCAGTGCTGTATCCCCAGAGAGGAGCTCTAGGTGTGACACATAGTAGGTGCTCAATATGTGGGCTGCATGAAAAATTAAATGAGAAACTAACTAGGACTGGAAGTCTCTTTCGGAGATGGTGACCTGTTCAAGGGTAAGAACTTGATTTTATTTTTTTCCTTCTTGGCAACTCGCTAAAAGCCTCACATGGTGATCTGCACTTAGTAGGAGTTCAGTAGACATATTTACTGAGTTGAATTTCACTGAGCAAGCAAAGTTTCAGAAGCTCCAATGTCCTAATTAGAAAAGCTCTTCTGGAAAGGATAAAGGTGGGGGTGGGGTGGGGAGCTTGTCATGGGACCAGGGTTCTCAGCTTGGCAGGACAGAGACAAAGGATTCAATGGGCTCATTTGCATTTTGTTTTGCATAAATATGCAAGCTGAGTGGCTGAGCGGGTGTCTCTAAGGAGGTCAAATGGCAACTGGATGTGCTTTCAAATCAGATATTTGGGATCTTACGAAGAGATGACTCCCACCCAAAAGAGGGGTCTTCCTCTGTGCTGGGCAGGATGAGACACCCTGACCCTGGCTGAGCAATGGTCCCCAGACTGGGCCCTCCCTGCACACTGGCCGCTACCAGCCACTTCCCCACGCTCACCCCCTGCGGAGGCCCTGGCTGGCCCGTGTAAGGTGTGGCCGCTTCCAACAAGGCCCCGTTGACAGAGTAAAACAAACTCCCTGGGCACATACTGCCTGGCAGATGGGAACAGCCGAACTGGGAGACCCACTCCGGACTGGCGGAGGCTACCAGGCAGAAGAGAAGTCCCTCACAGAAAACAGCACTTTTTAAAAAGAAAACAAAAAAATCATCTTTTCTGAGCCAACGGAGAGGGCTGCGGAGGCTCAGAAAGACCACGGGATTTCTTCCCTCCCCGTTAATCCAGTTGCCCTGATTTGCATGGGATTTGCATAAACAGCACATTGTATTCAGGCGGCCTTCACCTCAAGGGCCACGATCAGGGCTGAGGATTTGTCCCACCCACGGCAGTTCTGTTCAACTTGCAGGGTTTTGGAAGCTCAGGGACACCTCAAATAGCTCTTTATATACTGGCTGAGGTAAAAAGGACATGATGGTGCTGGAGAACCCAGGGGCCTAGGGTAGGGGACATGGTACTCTGTCCCGTCTCCCAGGAGGGGAGGCTGAACAGTACGCACAGCATAGGGAATAGAGTCAATAATATTGTCAATAACTATATGTGCAGTGCCAGGTGGGGACTGGAAATACCAGGGACAACACTTTGTAAAATGTATGATTGCCTACACCGAATCCACCTGAAATGAATACAAAACATTAAATGTCTGCTGTCATTGGAAAATAAAATTTAAAAACAAAAGAGGTGGAAAGTTGCTTCCAGGTCTGGAATTCTATAAATCTCTGCAAGGTGCCAGGCACCAAAGGGCTGGTCCCACCAAACCCCAGGATGGTACTGAGAGCGAGTTGTACCCCAGCCAGACCTAGGTTGAGCTAATATTTGTGGAAAGCTTTTCTGTGACAGCCCATGTCACGCGGGGACAGGGAGGAGATGGGACTGGATTGGCCAAGGGAAGGGATGGGCAAGTAGGAATGTGGCATTCTTCCATGAGCCCTACCACCGTGGAGCCACCATTAAGCAGTGTCAGGGCCTTGCAAAGGTTTGTGCCTACAAACGTCTCCCAGCGTCTAACCATCCAGGCATCCCTACCTGGCCCTTGGAGAAGAAACACAAGCACAGGCGCACTGGTTGTTGGCACAGATCAAGAGTCATCTTCTAACTCCCAATGTCAAGTCCAACCCAGGGCTTTTCCAGGTGGGCCCTTCCACCGATGGTTGGCTCTCCCAGTTCGGGTCTTGGAAATTTCCCACGTGCTCTGGGCTGGGAGAAAGTTGCCTTGGCCCCAGCTCTCGAGTCCAATTGTAGCTTTTGCATTGTGCCAAGAAAGATCTCTGAAAAAGATCATGGAGTCTCAGCCAGCTCCGATTAAAGTAACAACACTTAATGGCCTTCCAAGAGCATGTGGGACAAACCTGCAGGACACGTATGGCAGGGGACGGCAGGGAGATGTCCAAGGGCTCTGTTTCTTTCTCTCTGACTTCCTCAACAAAAAGTACAGGGTCTAATTATAACATGTGCCACTGAACCGCTCGTAGGACCAGCTTCCAGGAACGTCCAGCCCTAGGAAGAGGCGGGAGGAGGGTGAGGAAAGGGACACCGTTACTCTGACCATCCTAAATATAATTTCTCCTAACCATTTTCTGGTTGATTTCATCTTCTTCTTTCATTTCCTTCTTTGCTTTTTTTTCCCTAGAGGATGTGGGAGGAAGCAGGGGAAGGAACTGAGGATTCTGGAGTCTATCCTCACACCATTTCTTCAGCAGCTGATAGATGCACGTGCGTGGCCCACGTGTGAGCGGCAGCACGTCAACTCCTTCTAGTGCAGAGTCACCTTACGGCTTAAGAAAATGCGTTGCAATTGGGCGACTCTAAAATAAAGAGGATTTTCTCAAAGGAAATAGAACGTTGGCTTCCTACGGTCTTTGGGAGCCAAGGAACCGAACTCATCCTTTTGGGATGTGGAACAGAAAGTGCTGCTCCCAATCCTGAAGCTGCCCTCTTCTCAAACGTGGGTGCCCGTGCATTACCTAGCCTAAGGCGGGACAGTTTTTAAGAGCTTTATTCTGCTTGGCTTCTCTATTTTTGTGTTCAAAATTAACCCGGAGGCTCAAAAGACTCAACTGGAGGAAAATGTCCTGATGCCCTTCAGCTGGTTTCTAGTTAAAAAAAAAAAACCTGGCTTTCCCCTGACATCTTTGGATTTCCGCCACAGGATGAGCAGCAATGTAATACATTAAGTTTACGCCTCAGATCAATGGGCCTGATTTTCAGGGCCGGCTTCTCTCCACCATGAAAAAAATGTTGCCAAAGTCCAGCAACTTGGCACGTAGGGGAAGGAAATAAAAGAACCCATATTGTTGCAATCCTTTCCCCCTCCTTGACCATCCTTGCTCCTGCTGGAGCCCCTGCGCACCCTGGTGCATGGCTCATGCGTCAGACATTCCCCTGCCCACAGCTGATGCCAAGTGCGTGTTGCCTCCTGGATTTGAACCCACTCCCTTGAGACGCATAGAAAGTCCAACCAGAGGAAGGAGATGGAGCAGCATTTCAGCTGGGCCAGGGTCAGGCTCTGGGCTGCAGCTGGCAAGTCCCCATTTCCTCCCTGGACGAAGGGTGGGGTGCCAGCTGGTGGCCGGGCAGGCCGAAGGGACCCAGTGTGGTGACCGGAGAGGCGACCGTGTCAGCTGGAGTTGTCGTCCATCAGTGACGGAGCACTTGATCTCTTCTCTCTCTCTTCACTCACTCTGAGGCACCCCGACCACCTTAGTGCTCCCCCTACCAGCTATTTTGATATCTTCTCAGAGAGCTGAATCAGGAGAAAAATCCTTCCAGTGGCCCCCAGTGGGCAAAAAGGAATATGACCAAGGGACAAGTTATCATTTGTGACAGGAAAGAGCTGTCACAACCTGGGGGCTCGGGAATCTCTGCTGGGTTCCCGCAGTGGCTTTGGCTCATGTGGGAGATTCCGGATTCAAGTCCGCCCCATCGATGCTGCTCAAGGAACTAAGTCAGGGGACTGTCTTCTGTCACCTGGCTTAGCCCCGCCTTCCCTTCAGCCCCAACCGTGTGGAAAAAGACTGAATGATTCTAGTGACCACCTTGGCTCTCCGAGATACTGCCTCTTCCAAGCCCTGACAGAGCACTCCCTTTCCCAGGGACCGAAGGGGGAGGTACAAGGCTCTTATCGGGTTCCCCACACAAGACATACTTGTGTGTCATACAAGACAGCTTCAGCCCTCCCCTGGCCCTCACCCCTGCCCGGGGTATTTGGATAAGGTGTAGAATCTGTTGGAAAGTGGTTATCCGTTCAGGGTGCAGCCCAACTGGGCCACGGCGAAGTCAGGCTGAGCGACAGACAGGACTTGGTCCCATTTTCTCTCTTACTCTTATTAGCTGCATGACCTGCCTTATCTGAATATCCTGAGATTTGGGGTAGTCATCTCTAAGTTTATTTGTAAAATATTGAGGGAGTGCAGGTATGTAAAGCAGCTCTTAACACTTTGAGGACACGTGGTGCTCACGAAATCTTCCTTTTCGTATCGCAACCGGAGTGAAATGGTAATAAGAGTGAGAAATCTGGAAGCTCATGCTCGTGCTGCCACATTTGCCAGCGTGATCTCCTGGCCATACTGCTCCTGGCCCTCACTTCGGGGTCCTTTCCTCTTCAGACTGAAAGCGGGCGCATGCCCGTTGGCCACAAACTCTTGGCCATCCCAGGAAAACTCAACCCACACGGAGACATGAAAGAGAAAAAGCTCAGGCCTGGCTGTCCCTGGACCCTTGCTTAATTCAGCACACGGCCCGGTTCTGCATTAATGAGCACAGCTGCTCCACCCGCCGCACTCACTCCAGTGGCTTGTGTGACCCTACGGGCCACACCGTGAGCCCAAGTCACAGCCGGCTTCCTGAGGCAGCCTGAGGCCCAACCCCACCTATTAAGAAAACTCTTCTCTCCGTTGAAAGTGCACAGGGCTCCTGGGCCCCATCCTGACATTGTCCTACTAGTTCCCAGGTAGCACAGCCGGCCAAAGCAGACAGCCCTGGGGAGCCGACTCTCCGGTCAGCAGCTGCGAGGTAGCGTTGGCAGACGTTTCGGGAAGCCATGGCCATACTCCTCCTGCTTATGCAAAAAGAGCTCTCTTGGAAGATGCAGGAATTGAAGCTGTGTCTTTGAATGAGCCTTCGCACAGAGTTTGACCTCATGCCCTGGAGGAGCTCCCGCCCACTTGGCCACACGCTTGGTGGCCCTGCCACTGCTCACATCCATCTCCCACGTGTTGGGTGCCTGACGGTGGGGATGGACTTCCGTCCTCCTTGGAAAAGGGAGAGTGCACTATGAGCCCAGGATGTGAGGAGCTAAAGGGGTAGTCATGAGACTCAGCTCAAGGAAGGTTTATTATCCCACATTGATGGTTCCCTGTCTGCATTTGAGGCTTGGGGGTGGATGAGGATCTCACAGCTAGGAAAACACAAAGAGGGAAAATGGGAAGAGTTAAGAGGAGAAAAGGGAGGGAGGGGAGGAAGGAAGGGTTTTTAGCACTGTTCATAGGTTAGATTATGTGATAAGCATTTTACTTGTGTTTTCCCCTTTAAACTCTGCGGAAGCATATGTATTGATTGTCCCCAATTTATGTATAAGACATTGAGGTCCCAAAGGAAATGACTTGCTCAAGGTCACTCATTTTGGTAAATGGTGGAGCCAAGACAGCAACGTGAGTCTTCTGAGTCCAAGGACACTTTCCATCATGTTGCTGCTACTATCCAGTAGCTTTGGAATTACTTCTATAATTTATTGTTTCCCCTGGGGTAATGCACCTGCAGGCTCAGTGGTCCTTCTCCAGTTCAGCAATCTGCATGCATCCTCTTAGGTAAGGTTGGGAGTTCCTGACTTGGTTATTCCTAGGAGTTACGTGGTGGTGGTGATGGTGGTAGTGAGAGGGGAGTGGAAGTGGCCGCAGTGTAGTTTTGGTGATGATGGTGGTGATGATAGTGATGATGGTGGTGGTGATGGTTATGGTGTTGGTAGTGATGATGATGGTGGTAGGTGGTGGTAGTGGTGGTGATGGTGATGATGATGATGATGGCAGTAGTAGTGACAGTGTGATGGTGTTGGTAGTGATGATTATGATGGTGGTGGTGATGATGGTATTGGTAGTGATGATGGTGTTGATGATGATGATGATGATAGTGGGGGTGGTGATAATGGTGTTGATGATGATGATGATGATGTTGGTAGCGGTAGTGATGATGTGATGGTGTTGGTAGTGATGATGATGGTGGTAGTGATAGTGTAGTGATGATGATGATGATGATAGTGGGGGTGGTGATGATGGTGCTTGTGCTGATAACGGTGGTGGTGTGGTGACATGTTCTTGTTGCTGCTAGTGGAGTGGTGGAATAACAAAGCTATAGGTAAACCAGCTGTTGGACTTTCTGTTTCTCTAAAACCTTGCCTTGCACACCACTCGCCACCTTATGATCTTTTGATTTTGTATAAAACGTCCAGAGTTCTTAACCTTTGTTTGCTGGTAGCCGTATCTGTAAGATGATACGACAGCCTTATAGCTACTTATTTTTAAAAGGCTGCAAGGGAACCAGCTTGCTTTGTTTAAACAAAACCGTCGCCACGGCTTTAAGCTGGAGGCCGGCGCTCCCGGTGGGGAGGGGGCACCAAGCGAGCAGTGCCCATCTCTCTCCAGAGCTTCCTCTTTCCCGCACCTTCCTTCCCCCGCCTCTCACGTCCACAGCCACAGCAACCTGGCCGTGAGCCGCTGTCTCTCCTTCCGTGTTCTCCACCAGTGTGGCCAGCCACCTGCATCCCTTAGCCCACCGGGGAGACTGAAATTTTAGTGAGACAGAGGCGAGGACATGGAGAGACGCACACGGACAGGGACCAAGAAAACCAAGCAGCAGCAGCAAGCAACACACAGGTGACAAAGTTCACCTTTCAGAACCTTCCCAGCCAACCCGTCCCCAGGCCTGCTGTCTGAGTCACAATCAGCATCTTATCTGCTGAGCTCTGAGGACAATTTAGATGATACCTCCCAGGGCCCAAGCTCCCTGGGACACCTGACTCGTCTTCATATAGAAAGGGTCACAGCTCTTCTCCTTCCGTGTCCAGTCACTGTGCTCTTGGAACCCAAGCAAAGATCATGCATCTCTGCTGCCCCCCACCCTGGGGTGCTCCTACACAGCCCCATCTGCTCAGAGGTCAGGCAACTACTAAAACCAACGAACACACCTGGTAGGGGACTGGCCTGGCTCTCATGGTCGGCCCAAGAGTCTAACAGCTTTGTAAGGCATCATCAACTTCTGTCATTAACTTCCCCTGTAAAGCCACAGAGCAGCCGTCCCCATGGAGGGCTCACGGCAGCAGCTTGAGACGATCTCTGGCCACCTCCCTTGCTCCCTGGTGAAGGCGACCCTGAAGAAATGGGAACCAGCAGCCCACTTACAGCACGAGGGGGAACCACTCCAAGCTCCCAGGGCTGGAACCTGAGTTCCGGTAAAGACAGTGGAGCTTCCTTTGGAAGGATGGAACATAGGTGAACGCAAGGGCTGTGCAGGGCACGCTTCTCCTCCTTTCAGCTAGTGATGTGCTCTTGGGCGGTTGGGGGGAGGTCATGGCCCTGCCTGCACACAGCCGGTCCTCACTCTGAGGATAACTTCCAACACCCCAGTGGGTCTCCCAGGGTGGGAATGCCGGCGTGAGGGTGTAGCAGGCTTCCCCCCAGCTTCCTCAGTGCTGCACCCCTAAGATCCACACAATTATTTTCTAAGCCCAGCCCTCTTGTTGCCCTCACATGATTGCTCCCTTTGGGAATCTTCTAGAAACACGTAGGTAAGGACACTAGGATGCAGCGGTAGGAAACACGTCTGGGAAGAATATTGGGCCCATTATTTTTCCCCTTTGCCATTCGAGTAACAATTTATGCCAGGTAGGTCCGGAGGGCAGACTTGATTTTGCAAACCTCCTACCCTCCTCCCATCCCAAGGTCTGCGCTGCTGTTTTTCTTTCAAGGCTGTACTAAAAATTGCAGCCTCCCTGGTTGTCCAAACCTCCAGGACCACGGCTGCAGGCTGCAGGCGGTGTCCAGAGACCAGCCTCTCCCACGGGCTACGTGGGGTGGCCTTGAAGCATTTAGAGACACACAGGGAGGAGACATCCTTCTCCGATATCTCTTCCACGAGTTGCTGGAGGATCGCAATAGTTTCTTTTTTGCAGAACATCCTCTGAAGGAGCTTCCAATCCTCCCCCAGGCTATCTAGCATGCCCTGCTACCTCCTGAGTCCTGACTAACCTTTGTGCATCAAGACAACTCTTCCCACACCAGTGGCTGGTTTCCCGGCATCTCTCCTGAGGGTGCCGGTGGGGTTGGGCGGGAAGGAAGATGAAGCCTGGGAAACCTGGGGCCCGGGACCTCAAGGGTTACGCTCCTCTGGCTCTGGAGGAAGAAGAGCAGGCATTCCCGCGATCCCAGCGGAGCACACTGAAGACCTCCCTCCAGCGAGTGGGCTTGTTTGGTTATCTTGGAGTGCACGCTCGGGCCAAGTCCTCCTGGCCAAGCCTTCCGGATGCGGCCTTGCTCAAACCAAACCTTAGACGGGAGTCCTATTCCCCGGGGCTGCCTCCTCCCAGGCTGATAAAGGGTTTCATCGTGGATGATTCAGGAGGTTGAGATGCAAGCTCTGCTGATAGTTAATGAGGCCTCCAGCCCCCAGCTGACCTCACTTTCGAGCTGTTGACAGGTCCCGTCAGCCTGGCCAAACAGCATCCCCACCACGCCAAGACAAATGATCTCCAGCTCTTGCAGGGCCTCCAAGCCCTTCCTCTGGATGGCAGCCCACCCCCAGGACTCCCCATGGAGCACCCCCAGGCTGCCCCTTCTTCCATTGGACCGAAGAGCAGACCGAGATAGAGAAGACTGATGCTGTTCTGTAGGACCCTGGGGCTGGCTACCTGGCTGGTAGTGCTCAGCAGGGTTCCTCCTGGACCCTCCTCCGCACTTCCTCCCAGACTCTCTCCATTCCGAGCCTCAGTAGGCGGTTCTGAGTCTTGAGTCACTTTTAAAAGTATGCAGTAGGCCCGATCCCTTGTGTACACGGGAGATTCTTCAAACCAGGCAACACACACACACACACAGCAGTGAGGTTGAGGTAACCGGGCCCAGGACCAGATGGGGGCTTGGGGCAGCAGGGAGGGGTGGGGGGTCAATCTGCAGAGGTCATGGTTTCCTGGCCCTTGGCTGGGCATCTGAAACGGGTGCGGGATGCATTGAATGCAAACCGTGGTTGAAGATGTTTTAAAAATGCAAAAGAAATAAAATATATCCTTAACTGCTTTAAAAGGGTTTTTGAATAAATAAAAGCATGTGGTGGGCCCGGTCGTCCACTGTATGGAGGAAACTTTAAACGAGGCAAGACACACACACACAGCAGCCCAGCCTGCTCTCCAGCCACCTACGGTGGCAAAAGGAGGGGATGTCCCTTATCATTCACACAGCCAGCGGCACCGAGGGCCCCCCATCCTGGAGCCGGTCGGTCAGTTTGACCCCTCAGACCCCAAGTCAGAGAGAGAGAGAGAGCAAAGCAGCTCTGAGGATCCCAGACACAGTATGTTCTCCATGGCTTCTAGAGTCAACCATTGCTCTGGAAACATTGGAGGGATGACAGTGGGGGTGGGAGGTGGGGAGTCATGCCCTCCCCCGACCGCACAGCCATTTCGGTGGGGGGTGGAGAGGGCATTTGGAGCTCAAAATGCAGCTTGGGCCGCGTCCACGCTGGACTCAAGGCTGAGGCTGAAAAGGCCCCAATCTTCCTACGGCAATTCAGGCCGTGGAGTTAGACCCAACCGCCCCAGTCAGAATAAATCAGGCTCCCCCGCTGATGTGCGATGCTTTGCAGTTCTCTAAATGCTTTTTGTGTACGTTTTGTGATCCCATGCCACGTGTGTGAGTTAGATGTTATTAAACAGGCCACTTGGCTTAGTACGGACACAAACCTCGAGCCTAGGGCCCAGATCCTTTGCTCATCCCTTGCAGAAGGAATTGAACTATATACTTGGAAATCAATAACGCTTTACGGAAGCGTGGAGAGGTTAACATGATGAGATTAACAAAGGCAAGGCACAAAGGAGTGGAGGACATTTTGGGGTTTATAAACTTTTTAAAAACTCCTTTACCTCATCATGTAATAAATTCAACTATTTATTTTACATAGTTAGTCCATGCTTCTTGAAAAGAAAAATTTTAAGTACTGATAAGAAAATGTTTTTAAAAGCTGATAAAATTTTTAAGCACTGATATATATACATATGTAACTTTTGAAAGTTGTTTTATTTCTTGAAGCTTAGACATTATATTGAGTTGGCCAAAAAAAAATTTTTTTTTTTTTTCTGCAAGATGGCTCAAGTAGTGTTAACTGTCTTTAACTTCATTTGAAATAATTTTGTTAGATTATACTGTGACAGCTGTCATATCACTTGCATTTAAAAAAACATCAAAATTGGTGAATTTTTGTGCAGTCATTTTAATATTGAAGATGGAAGAAAATGCACATTTTCAGCATACTATGCTTTTTATTATTATAAAAAAGGCAAAAATGCAACTGAAATGCAAAAATATATATTTGCACAGTGTATGGAGAAGGAATGTGTTAAAAGTGGCCTCCAAAGTTTCATTCTAGAGATTTCTCACTGGATGATGATCCATGGTCAGACACACTGGTTGAAGTTGATAGCGATCAAATGAGGTCATTAATTGAGAAAAATCAATGTTATACCATGCAGGAGACAGCCAACATACCCAAAATACCCAAAATCAATAAAGTTATTGTTGAAAATAAAAAATGCATCTTTTATTTTACAGGAAAAAAAAAAAACCTAAACAGACTTTCCGGCCAACACAATATATAAAGACTGTATGTTACTATATATTAATGTTAACATATTAATATATATTAATTAAATAATTCACTTTATTCTGTAACTTCTGTTTTACTTAGCAACATAGAAAGATGCTGGAACTCTCGTTCCATGTCAATAAATAGGTCTGTTTTTTAAATAATTGCATAGTGTGCCACGGTATTGATATTATTGGATGCTGATACCCTTTTCTTTTTTTTTTTTATGGTTGCAAATGAGGCTGTAATGAAGCTTCTAATGCACAGATCCTTGTGCAGCTCTCTTATTATTTCCTTAAGATATATTCTTGCAAGTAGGGTAACTTGGTCAAAACACACATAGACTGTTTTTAATACATCTTGTAAAGGGCATGCCTTTGCAGAGTTCTAGTTGCATGGTCCAGTAGTCGGAAGGCTTATCAATAAAGACTCTAGTAGCAAAATATAGCCAGAGGGTCAGAGCACAAGACATTTTGAGGGGACTTTGTATGGCCTTAAGAGAAGATAGATTTTAATTTTGAGGGGTTAGAGAGGTACTCATGTTTTTGAGTACAGAATGATTTGGGCAGAAGTTATAAAAGCAGAAAAATGGGCTAATTGGACAAGGGAGTCCCTAGAAGGACATGGACTCCTGGTCTAGGTGAGTGACATGGATTTCTGAGATGGGCTGAGTCCACAGGGGAGAAGACAAAGGAGAGGAGAAGGAGGACGAAAATAAGACACATGAGCCCTGTCCGGGTAGCTCAGTTGGGTGGATAGAGCATCGTGATTCCCTGGTTGCGGAGTTCCATCCCTGGTCAGGGCGCATCAAGCATCAACCAACGAATGCATCGATTAGTGGCTAAACAAATCTCTCTCTCTCCAACAACTATTTCTAAAGTTTCTATAAAAAAAGACTGAGGCAAGTGAACGATGCGAAGATGACCAAGGGTGACCCAAAGCTTTTGAGTGTGAGCAAATGGAGAATGGACGTGGTAGCCAAGGAAGAGGGGAGGAAGCTTGAAGCAAAGGTGAAATTTGTTCTGCGGGGTTGGTGCGCGCCCACACAGAGCTGGGGCCCAGGACACTGGTAACCAGGCAGGGTCCCACCAGGAGTGTTTCCACCCAGCTGGCCTGGCTTACATTTTTAAGCCTGATGGCGGGGTGGGGGACAGGAGGCCAGTTTTTGAACCACCTAAATACATGCACGGCGTTTGTGGAAAGCACAAACTCAAAACAGGACGACAACTCACGCTCTGTTTAAAGCTATGGTACAAAGGCTATCTAACCACATCTTTAAAAAAAGAAAAGAAAAATAAAATTCCAACCCCAAAATAAGAAAGATAATATCTTATTCCATATTATTGGAAGGTTCCAAATTTCTTTCCTCTTCATTCAACAAAAAAAAGGAAAAGTGCCCAGGCTGACCTAAATTTCACCCTCCCTCTTATAACCTAAGTGACATCAAAGTTATTCTCCGAGAGAGGGTGGGCGCTTGGGTACAATCTCTGTGCCTTGGCTCTCTCTGGATGCGGTTCCCTTGGTTATAGTCCCCCCACCGGTCTCAGGGGATGGGGGAGGGCAAGGGGTGGCCCTGTAGCTGAATCTTTCTGCCCTGCTTTGCCTCCTCCAGGACTCAATGGAGAGCGCACACCGGGTAGAACAAAACAGTGGCAATTGATGACAAATGGACTGAGCTGCCCCCACATCTCCCTCCCCGTTCCTTGTCACCATGGAGACACCAGCCAACCGAAGCCAAGAGATCAAGAAATATCCATGAAGGACAATTTTATGGACACAGGTGCTGGGGGAATCAGTATGAGCTGAGGCCCATCAGTTTGTGGAGGGGCTGGAGGAAGGAAGAGGTGCGCTGGGGAACTGCGGGGCTCAGGTACCAACAGGTAGGCTTTGCTCTTGAGATCAGAAGCCTCTTTTCTCTCCACTGGGATCTGTGTTGTTCTGATACATATTGACAGCATACATCAGAACTCTATTTTCTTTTTGATGTCCAGTTCTTATTCTCTCTTCTCCGTTACCAATAAATCTGGATAGCCTCTAAAATGAACAGCTGTTTCTATATTCAAGAAGCCATGAAATGAGGCAGACTGTTTGAAAAACATTGGGACCGCCTTCAACTGCTTCAAGAAAGTATACGACAAAGCTCAAATATCATCAAAAGATTCTCCCCACTCTTTCCAGTTGGGACAAATAGTGAACACAGCCTTTAAACAGAAAAGCAACTCTTTACAAGGGTAGGGCCACCAAAGGGAGAGATTGAAAAGACTCAACTTATATTGTGGTTTAGTCTTGCCAATTGGTTTTCTGTGTAACAGGAAGCCAATAGTAAAATATTAATTGGAGTTGTACCACGGCTCAATAAGTCTAGTGGGCTTAATTTTCCCAAACAACTCTGGGAGGAAGGGAGGAAGGGAGGAAAGAAACTTCTGTTAGTCCTGCATTTTTTTTTTAAAAAAACAGCAAATAACATATTCCTATTCAGCTGCTTTGAAACTCAGTCATTTGAATCGTTCAAATTGTAGGTGTTCGCCATAATTCTTATAACAAACTACTGACCACTCTCCCCTCACAATCACTGGAGGAGAGATTTAGCCTGCTTCTCTAAGCTTTCAAGTCATTGCTTTGTCATCACAGTAGTCCTCAAGGTCAAGGCCATGATTTTCGCATTCGATTGTAAAAAAGCATAACAAGGTGCATTGCTTTGTAGGTGTTCAAAACATGCTGGTTGGTTGAATACTGTAAAATGTTAAAGTCTTACATTTAGAAAGTATAGCTGAAGCCCCAACAATTCTTTCCATCACTGCACAGCAGTCACAGGATTTAAATGCTCTCGCCCAGCTACAAGGCTGGATCAATCAGAGATTAGATTCTGTCCTCCTGCCACAGCGATTGGTTCAGATAAATGAAATCTATGCCAATCAACGTATGACATTTCCCCACTGATGTCTGGAGGAAAATTTGCTAAAACCTCTGAGAAAGTTCTGAATTTTGTCAGAAAGAGTCACTAAAGCCAACCTTCTTAATCTTGGCCAATGTGTTTTGAAGATGACAATTCTAGAGCTTTGGACATTTCTGCCACCCTGATGGAGACCGGCTGTTGAATGGCTTCGGAGGGCACAGAACTTTGAGATACCGAAGAACAGTGTGTCCTTTCATCCTCACTGAGCTGCAACCACTTCTGGAGTCTTGAAGCAATGGGATACACTCCCCGTTCCCTATCTCTGGAGCTCGTAGTGTCACCTAGATATACCCCCTTTCTGACTTTAAGGTTTTGCTTGCAGCTGCCTTTTCTATAGGGAATCAGGCTTGGGGGGGTGGGGGAGCAGGCTCGGAAATGGTCACCATTCCGTTGGCTACCTATTCTTGTCTCATCTCTGTCCCATGCACCAAAACAATCCTATCATATCCTTCCAGGAAGAGAGGTCTATAGATAGAGGATAGATAGATAACAATATATTATTTATACATAAACTTGGGAGTTTCACCTACCCACCAATTTAGTAGACACAACCGGTGCAGGACTACTGCGATGGTCCATCTCCATGAATTTGGTTTCCAAACTTTGGGGCGGAGGGCGACCTCAACACTTTACTTCTCTCTTCCAATATCCAGTTTAACTGGTTCTATTGATTCCACCCTCTTCAATAACTCTTGTCACCTTCTGGCCATTCCCCTGGTTCATCACCCAACTTTAAGCCTCCTCATTTAATGCTTACACTGCTGCAATAGACTTCTGATAGATCTCAGTATCTTGTAAATCCGCCTCCTATCCATTTGCTGTTTATGTTATAGCTGAAAAATATAAACATAGCCACTTTATTTCCCTGCTTCATTCGTTTTTAATGGTTCCGTTTGGCATAGAAATAAAATCCGAAATCCATTTATTACATGGTTCGTGCTTCTGTAGAAGTTTCCTGTACAATTCCCAGTAATTCTCTTGAGAACCGGCCAAATGTCCCTGTCCCCATTCATGGGGGTCCAGAGAAGATATGTTAGAACATAAGTCTGTCCGATGGCTGGACCGCTCAGTCTTTAATGGGCATTGGACCATTGCAGGACCCATGAACTTCCTCCCCAGGTATGTTGAACTCAGAGGCAGTTCTGACCTGAGTCATACACGAGCCTGCTGTGCCACAGAATGACGGAACCAGCAGACACAGGCAAGTGGGAAGTTAGGCTAGAAAGAGGGGCCTAGTCACCCTTGAATCTAGGTCCTGGCTGCTCCTGAGTTCGAACCCTGGTCTTCACCTTCCAGGTGCATCCCTGTTCCACTTCTCTGACTCCATGAGCTACCCCAGTGTTCTCTCTGTCCCATTCTTTTTTTGTAAGCATGCTAATCAGAGTTGGGGTTCCGTACCTGCAACCAAGAGCCCGACCTCTGTGCCTCCCTTAACATCTCAGCTCCCCAGGGGCAGGTCTACGTCTTAGTCATCTTCATTATCCTCAGTGCCTATTCATGGACAGGTAGATGACAGACAGGTAGGTAGATAAATAGGTGACAGGTAGATAGATGGATGATAGATAAGGAAAGGATACATAATTTATATATACATACACATATATATTTGGGACTTTCGCTGACCCACCAATTTTGGTGAATGAACAGTTGATTTGGTATCAAGTATCAGTTTCCAGCTATCGTCCTGTGGCTTCCTTCCTCGCTCCTAACCGAAGAGAAAATGAGTAAGCGTTTGACTGAAGACTTCGTGGACTTCAGCTCTTTCCCTCTTCCTGGAGCAGCAACCCCTTCTCTTCGGAGACAGTTTCCGGCCTCACTGCACAGCGGTGGACACTTGCTCAGTAACGGCCCCATGGGCATGATCTCATGCCACCCTCCAACGACTGAGTCACTAGGGCTGCGACACTCTTGCCTCCATCTCCACT
Organism: Noctilio leporinus; assembly: GCA_004026585.1. NCBI lineage: Eukaryota > Metazoa > Chordata > Mammalia > Chiroptera > Noctilionidae > Noctilio > Noctilio leporinus. Next base: position 25,707 of record PVIW01009893.1, read on the forward strand.
TCACAGACAAACCTGCTGAGGCCCGGAGTGGCAACGCAGGCCCGGGTCCAAGGATGGCCCCGTGCCTCCAGCGCATGGCCCCTGGCTCCACACCCAGCGCTCTAACCATTGTGTTCAGTGGCCTTCCTGCGGGTTTCCTGAACTGTGTGAGGCTGTGTTTACAGCAGAAGCCCCTGAAGCTGAGCGTATATTTAAGATCCTTGTTTTTCTGCCTCTTGTCCCTTCTGCCAGCATGGAAAACAATCCGCCCAAGCACCTGGGCAGAGGTGAACGCCCCTACCCCGTGCCAGACAGAATGGAACCTTCACTGCCAGCAAAGTGGGGCTGCGGAGGGGGTGGGGCACGCGTGGCTTTCCAAGATTGTCCCAGGTGTGGGACACGACTCACCTGGTCCCCCACCCTGCGTCTCCACCCTCCTCCCACCGCAGGAAAGTCATTTGAAGAGCTGTCATTTTGAGCCAGGAGCAGGCAAGTGAGGGGACCTCGGGGGAGGGTAACAGAGTTAAGGCCACAGCTGCTGGCCGAGCAGTGTGCGGATCTGCTACGCTGTTCCCACTGGAGACCGAGTCAGCTGTCATCGGAGAACAAACCCTCCCTGGAGCCCCTCACGGAGTGTCACGCCCGGGAAGCCCCCAGATTAGGATTTCTCCATCAGCCCACTGAGGCCCGGAGAATAAAGCACAGGAACAAGGAGCTGGCCAGGTTCACACAGTCCCCGGGCCCAACCGCCGGCCTCCCTGCCCCACCCGGCCCACGGGCCTCCAAGACCACTTCACCTCCAACCGGAACGTGAAGCCGTGGGGAGCTCCCAGCTGGCTGGGCCAGTGTCGGGGGCATGGGGAGCAGTGGCGGGGTGTGTGTGTAACGAATGGGCGGTGGGGTGGGAGGACAGGAGCCCTCCCTCACGTGTGTGTTTGGGGCAGTGAAGTGGAATCCAGTGCAGGGATGGGGGGCCTGGTGCCCCGACAGAGGCTCCGTCCATCAGGCACCCGGGAGCTCAGATTTTGCTTTCTCTGTTTCAGTGCATTGAGGCCAGGTGATAAGAGCTTCGCGCAGGAATTCGAGACAAGTCGACCTTGGTCCCTTGGCTCCAAGCCTGGCAACCCCTCTCAGGTGACAGCTGTGCTACTCACAGGCCCGGAGTCCCGCGGTATTAGCAAGGCGGCGGAGCTGACAGGGTTTCTCATTACGGGCAGACCCCAGGGTAGGGTGGCCCTGTGTGTGCGGAGGGGCTAAAATCCGGTTTCAGTTGCCCTCCGGGATGGATCTGCGGGTCACCACTGCCATCCCGAGAGCTGTCGAAACTGCTCCTCTGTGCAATGTCAAGGTGTAAACAAATACCAAGGCGCTACCACGCGAGGGTTCAGATATGTTAAAATGCTGGGATCCTCACGGGTGGGTTGAATGCCTCAAATTCCGAGGGCGCTTGGTTTTCACTCAAACTCGAACACTTTTTCTTTTTTTACCAAGAGCCAAAGTCATTGCTTGGGGCTGCCTTTCAGCTCCAGGGCTCGTGGGGTCCCTACCAGGGCAAGTTCAGGGTGGGAGTGAGCTCTGAGAGAGAACCTCTGGCTGCAGATGGAGGGTGGGGGTTGCCGGCCGTTCCCTTCTCTGCCTGTGTCTGTGTCAGCTTGGTCATAGGTAAATGAGTTCCGTGAGAGACATCAGCGTTTGTGACACCTCACCCTGGGGTTAGGCCTGGCACGGGAAGCTCTGTCTGCCCTGTGCTGGCCTGCCATGCCTATCACCAGCCGGAGTCACAGGGAGATGTCCCTGCACCCCCAGGTCCCTGCTGCACTTCTCTGAAGGGGGTCACGGGGGAAGGCACAGCCTGGGCTCAAGGACGGTCTCCTATGGCTCCTGCTCTGAGATGGGAGAGCCAGGAGCTGAAGGACCACCACCCCAGACAGTGGAGCGCATCAGTGGCCGCCCGTTTCCAACTGCGGGGCCCTTTCAGGAAGCTGTGATGCCTTGCAGCGCCCAGGTTTTCCCAAAAGTATAAGCTGCGGGCGGGGACAGAGTCCAAACGTTGCAAAATCCGCCCCACCCCCCTCCCAAAGTCCCAACTCACGCAGCAGAGACTCTTATCAGTAACACCTGCCCATGACGTGACTGACATCCTACGCGCTGTGCACTGCTTGCGATGGATATCCTGACATTTAATTCCACAGCCCCATTTTACGGGGAAGAAAGATGAGAACCCAACTCTTCTGCGGCCTCGTAGGAATCACACCGAGGAAAATACCGGCAGCGCCAAGGTCTCTGCCCAGGTCTGTCCCCCACCTCCACAAAGCTCGGGGTCACCGAGTTTCTGGTACCCCTCTCCCTCCACTGAACTCCCAAGCTACATTTAAGTCTTGAGGGTGTCTCACCCATTGTTCCCCTGTTCCCTCTGTGCTCAGGAAGGAGGGAACAGGATGGGCCCTCAGCCCCAGGGGGACAGCCCCCTCTCTGGGGGAGCAAAGGAATAGGTACAGAGCGCCAGCCCAACCAGGTCCAAAGCCAGCTCTGCTGACTGCATGCTGACCATCTCGCCAATCGCCACCCTCTCTGGGCCTCAATGTCTCTGTGTGTGAAAAGCCAGCGACAGCCCCAGTCTGGCTGGGGTACTGTGGGGATTAGAGGGGGAAACCTGAGCAGGAAGGCCTGACCCATCGTTCCCACTCTGAATGGAGCTTCTTATCTCTTCCCGCCCCTGGCGGAAAGGTAGCAAGTCACCCTGTCCTCAACTCACTCGGCTCCAGGTGACATAACCTCCCAGAAACAGTTCCTCCTGTCTACGTTCCATTTTCTAGGTTTGTTTTTGGTTTTTAAGATTTTATTCATTAAGATTAGGGAGGAAGCAACAATGTGTGGTTGCCTTTCACCTGCCTCCAGCTAAGGACCTGGCTGGAGACCTGGCTTGCCACCTGGTTATGTGCCCTGGCTGGGAATCGAACCAGCGACCTTTGGGTTCACAGGCTGGTGCCTTATCCACTGTGCCACCAGCCAGGGCTCTTTCTTTTCTTTTTCTTTTTTTTTTTTTCCTTGAGCATCATTTAGTCTCTCTTAACCTTTCTGAATCCTGGCAAGAATGACTGATAAGAAATGTTGCCTAAAGAGAAAGAGAGGAATGAAGGAAGGAGGAAAGAAAAGAAGGAAGGAAGGAAGGAAAGGAAAGGAAAGAAATAATTATGATGTGGTCATATAATAGATTCACTTTGCTGTGAAAATAAGTAAGTGGGAAAAATGCACCTTCTGTACCCTGGACATTAGGGACAAGTTATTCTGTTGCTTTCATAATCTGGAGTATAAATCTATCCTTGATTTTAGCAGAAATGGCTCCAAGCTTCGTCACTGCAGATTGTGCATCTGAGAAAGGGTAGGAACACTAAATGGAGGCAGGGAGGGTACGTGTTAAGTTTGGGAGACTAACCCACCCACTAATGGCTGGATAAGTGCAAGAGACGGCTGATAGCAACAGCCTTCACACCTTTCTCCAAAGTCCTTCCCAGTTCCTTCATTGTGAGACAGCACACACAGGCTGTCGGGCTGGGACCTGGGGGGCAGGGGGTGCTCACATCCTGGAGAGGAACTGCTGCATTCACACAGCATTGGTACTTCCGGCTTCTGTTTAGGTCCCTGGGTTCAGGGGATGCCCAATGTGTCTGATGGTTGAACGAATGAGTCAAGAATAAATAAAAGAATGACATGTTCACCCATTCCTCTACCCCCGACTCACTCTTGCCCAGTGACATCAAAGTGCTATCAAATTCCTTTTCCCACATTTCATGTGAAAATGTCAGCTTAGCTCTCTAAACTAATGAAACTTTCAAATTGATGTTGGTCGATGCCAAGAAAGGACATCAAACATTTCGGATGCACCTTAATGACTGGCAGGGGAGCCGAGGTGTGGCTCGATGGACCGGACACCGGGGCTGTGGTCGAACCAGGGCAAGTGAGGCTGTGTCACGGCTAGAAAGAAGAATGAGTAACAGACCTGGGTGAGACCGGATGAGTGCAGACCCACCAGTGATCTTTTTTATGGCATGAAGGGAGGGTGCAGAGTTTATGGACTCATTTACGGGGCAAGACAATGTGCAACCTCAAGTGTGTGACGTACTCACAAGGCTTCATGCGTACACGGATGAAGTATAACATGTGTGCGGAGCCTAGTGCAAGGAGACGTTCAAGAACTGTGAATCCTGGGGAGTGGCCAGAAGTGAGGACTAAGCCATAGGTCGAGGAAGCAACGGGCCAGCGGTCAATGCCAGGTGTGGCGAGGGCAGTGACTGTTGGCTGCATAGGTAAGAATCTAGGCTGAAATGTTTGCCTCAAGAGATTACTTTGGACATCAAGGACAATAAAGGGAAGAGGAGGACTCTCTATTAATCAGGGGAATAGGAAATGGGGAAATAGGAAGGGTCAAGTGTGGTCTGGATTATGTCCTGGGTGCCGGCTTAGTCACAGAAAGAGGCCTCTGATGACCACCCTGACCCCGGCGGCCAGAACAGTCCAGGTACCAATTGTGAAAGGCCCTGTATTTGTCCTGGATGTTACTGTCTTCCCGGCTGGTACTTGTTCTAACTCCCTTCTTCCCAGCACCCAGAGATTTCACACCATCTCCCCGCTCCCTGATGTCAAAGCGGCTCTCCAAACATTCATCTGGTCATCCGCCAACGCCAGGATGACAGGTGACGATTTAAAGGTACAAACACACCCCGCTATTATTTGCATCGGAAAGCTCATCAAACAAGAAACTGGATTGAGCAAACATTTTAGGAACTCTGGTCCGTCCTGAGCCCTGGGACCGGCACCGGGACTATGGAATGGAGAAGCAAGCTGGGCCACCTCCCGCAGGCCTGACACTTCACCACCCCAGAGTCGCCCTCTGCTCCCGAGAAAAGCCCTGTCCTCAGCCTGCTTCCGCGGACCCACCTGCACACACCTTCCAGGGTCCCTCCTTCTGCCCTGCCGTAGAGAAGCCTGATGACCAGAGTGGATGGGTGGGGAAGCTGGCGACCTGAGGTCTAGTCCTGTCTCTTTAACTGGCTTGTTCAAGATCTCAGGCAGATGGCCTTCCTTCTCCATGCCTCAGTTCCTCTTAAGCCAAGAGATGCTTCCACCACCAACATTCTAGGAATTAAATGGAATGGCAAACCACATTAATGCAGAGGACTTCACTTTTTCACCAATTTATTAATGTCTATCAATATAGTAAGTTATATTAATATGTTATAGCATACTAATACATTATATATTACTATAATAGTTACTTACATAGCATTAATAAAATTATATATGTGCCTATATACAACATATACGTATGTATGCATATGTAAATGTGTATTTATTTGCCATCCTACTTATGTGCATACACATATATGCATGTTCATATATACTTATTCATATACATGTATATATATAATTTTTTAGAGAAAACAAAGCAATTATCAGAGCCCATGCGAGCAGATGAAGGCACAGATTTGGGAACACAATGCTTTAGAATGCAGGCATCTGTTAAGAACTGGTGTCTGAGTCACAGACTATCTTCTCTGCAGAAAAGGTTCAGTTAGAGACGGGAACATGTTTGCTGCTCTTTGGACAAGATCATCGTTTTATTTTAGAGCTGGAGTCCCAGGGGGGTGTGTCCTAACCTCACTTCCGCGGCCCCATTCTACACAGGCCCAGGGAAGACCCCTCGGGGCGTATTTCCGGTGGGTCACCCTGCTTGGACCTGAGCAGGGCTTTTGTTTGTGGGTGGCCTGAAGGGACACGCTGCCTTTAGATAAATATGTACAATGAGTGAGTGAATTGTTCAATTCCAACAGCAACACTAACGATAATGATAATGACAACAAAACTGTCTCCAGGTAGAGAGGATTTGTCCAGAAAGGACTTTTTGTTCCTCATGCCAGGGACAGAACCGGGTGGTGCCAGTGTCGTCCTTGGGCCAATGTCATCCGTGGGGCCTTAAAGCTTAACCAATCCCACCCCACCCACTACGCAGGCAGGTCATCTGGACCCACCGTCCTAATCGTAGCTGACGGCACCCCCAGACTCGCAGGCAACTAATTCAGTTCCCGAGCTGAACACAAGAGGAGCCGGGGCGCGCGTTTCCAGCCTTGGCCATGTGAGGGTTAGGACGTGGAGGGGACACCCCGGCTGGTGTGGCTCAGTGCACTGAGCACTGGCCTGTGGCCCGAAAAGTCGCTGGGTCAGGGGAGTGAATCGAAGATGGAGGCGTAAATGTGTACCTCAAAATTAGAGACAACCAGAAATCCCAGAATATCGAAGTCCAACCCACCAAAGGTGCAGAGAAGAAATACTCATCCAGGCAGGTCGGGGGGCGGAGCCGGGACAGAGGGGACCAGGTTTGGAGCGCAGGTGCTGGCACGGGTTGGCCGCCCAGCAGAGCAGTGAGCCGGGCACTGTGTGGAGGAGCAGAGGCGCAGCCACTGTAGGGACACCTGCGGGGCACTCCAGGTACCTGATCGGATCACACAGCTAGTGGTTCCAGCACCAGGGGTGGGTGGGGGGAATAAAGCTGAATTGCTCCCAACTGTGGCAAACAGTGGGCGTGCGGGGGTTGGGGCGGAGGAAGAAACTGCCGGCTCTCGGCAGAGTCCATTTGTTTAGAGGCCCCCATGGCCCTAGAACATCCACAGACCCTCACACTCTGGGAACCGCGGCCAGGACAACAGCTAGGGAGGAGCCAGTCCCATGTGGGAAGCGAAAGCAGTGACTGGAAAAGGGGCCAGTGCTGAGCAAGCGGCCTTGTTCCCTCCGGACCCTCCCCCACATGCAGCGCCACCACTGGGTTGCCCACCGACGAAAACCTAAGGTTCTGCCCCGTACAACAGGTAACAGGTGTGACAGCTCCACCTAAGACAGGAGCACACGGGAGTCCGTCAAGAGGAAGAGACGGAAAAATGTAGCTCCGAAAAGGGAACACATCAGATCCCAATGGACACAAAAGAGGAGAGGCGGGGGAGCGGGGAGAGCCCAGCCTACAGCCCCTCCAGGCTCTGCAATCGGTTCTCCTGGGCCCCCACAGAACTCTCCCCGCGTGAACCAGGTCAAGGACAAGCAACACGGGAGTGCGCTGGGGGTACACGTCACCAGTTCCAAACACCAACCTAGGGGCGCAAGCTGGCCCTTGTCCGGTGCTCACTCAGTCCCTCCACATCTCATGTTGATGCCCCGGCCTCTTTTTGATGTTACTCTCCAGGACTGACGGACAAACAATTTCTTTATCTGTCAGGACAGCACTGTGCTCAACGACACGTTTGCAATTGGTGAGGTTTCTCTTTTTAAAGCATCGTGCTTCAAAAATTAGATAGTGGGGGGTGGGCGAAAAAGGTGAAGGGCTTAAAAAAGTACGAATTAGGAGTGACAAAAGAGTCATGGGGATGTACAGCACAGCAGAGGGGATCTAGCCAGTTATATTGGAATAACTGTCCGCAGTGCCAGGTGGGTACTTGAAATATTACAGGACCCTTTGTAGAGTAGATGACTGTCTAACCACTCTGTTGCGTACTTGAAACCAATGCAAAATAGTGGTGAAGGTAACCTGTAATTGAAAAAGGTGAAATTTTTAACAGAAGTCTACATTTTAAGATGAAAAAGTAGATAAGGTTGCCCTGGCTGGTGGCACAGTAGATAAGGCACCAGCCAGCGAACCCAAAGGTCGCTGGTTTGATTCCCAGTCAGGGCACATAACCAGGTTGCAAGCCAGGTCCCCAGTCAGGTCTGTAGCTGGAGGCAGGTGAAAGGCAACCATACACTGATGTCTCTCTCCCTTCCCCTCTCTCTAAGAATAATAAATAAAATCTTTGGAAAAAAAAAAAGTAGATAAGGTTTTATCCATTAGATAATGTACTTATTCATCTCCAAAAGTTTTGACTCTTTCAGCCCTATGCATGTTCTAGTTATAATGGCCCAAACTAGAAACAACCCACATGTCCATCCACGGCAGAAAGGAACAGCAAACTGTGGTATTCTCACACAATAGAGTATTTTACCACAGGGAGAATAAACACCTTATGACTTAGTGCAACAATTGGATTGCATGTCAACTAAAAAAACCTGCCTGGAAACCACATGCATGTGTGTTTTTATTTATGTAAGGTTCAAAAAACAAGCAAAAGCACTCGGATGGCAACAGAAGACAGACTGCGGGGAGGACTGGCGGGCAGGAAGCTCGAAGGGGCTGTTGGCATTCAGGTCCTTGATCCAGGCACTAGTCACAAAGGTGTGTCTGGTCCGTGAAATTCCTCAAACTGCTCACCTTTGTGATTTGTGTAATACTATCCTTCAATATACAAAGCAAGGAGCTGCATGCGTAACTATGGCACACATAAAATAATACATAGGAAAATAGATAGATTTTACTGACAAATGGTGTGTAGGTTTTCTAAAAACTGAAACAGAGCTAACGATGTTTCTTCTTGTTTAAACATATTTATTGTTCAGTATTAAATGACCAACTGACAAGCCCTGACTGGTGGCTCAGTGGATAAGGCGCCGGCCTGCAAACCCAAAGGTCGCTGGTTCGATTCCTAGTCAAGGCACATAACCAGGTCTCCAGCCAGGTCCATAGCTGAAGGCAGGTGAATGGAAACCATACACTGATGTTTCTGTCCCTTTCTTCCTCCCTCCATGCCCTTCTCTCTAAAAATAATGAAGAAAAAAAATTTTTTAAATGACCTATTGATAAACTTTAGGAGAATGACACCAATTTCAATACTTCCTTTTGATATACCAAAACCTGTTGGAGATGTTTACCCCCTTAACATATTTTCTGGACTAGCTTTTCCCTAACAGTGATAAATGAAGGCATAATTATCCAGCGTAATGCCCTCGTCATGCAAAATTCCTTCCAGGAGAAGACCACTCAGAAGGCTGAGAATGAATAAAGGTACAATCTATGCACAGATGCAGGTAGCACTCACAGACGTTTCGTAAGCCTGGTTAGGGAGAGGCGCTCAATGAATTGCCGCAGGAAACTTCCATTTCAGAAATGAACACTTTCTCTTTAAAAAGAACAGCGTCTCAGCATTTCCATGATCCCATTGCTTTTGCAAAATCTGCCTTTTCAGGAAGAGGATTCATCATCTTTGAATATTAACTTTTTTCTATTAAAGCCAATCTTCTATTGAAAAAAAAAAAAAAAGGTAGGCCCTTGGCGCTAATTAATTGAAAGCCATTGTTTTTTCCATTTTAAGTGTTAGCCACTTCTAACACTGCCTAACTCGGAAACCGTCAGAAATCATTGTCAGCTTCCTGGCAGCGCAGCGCCTCCGTGGGACAGCAGGGGACACACAGAGGGCTCAGGGGGACCATCCAGAGCTTGGGTTTGCCCCTTACTCCCCGCAAAGCTCTTGCTCTCAAACTTGAACGGTCATCAGGGTCACGTGAAACGCAAGTTCTCAGGGCCTCCCCCCGCCCCAGGAGATTCTCAACAGCTAGGTCTCACTTGGAACCCAGGCTTCTATTCTCATTTAATGCCCCCAGGTGACTGCTCCAGGTCCCCTTGGCAGATTCATTGGGATGCCTGCTGTATATCAACGCTGGGCCATGAGTCAGCTGAGGGAGACCAGGTGCCCTTAAGGGTCCAGCCACTTCCACCTTGTCCTGATTCACTTCAGGTCCCATGTCCAGGCTGCGCACCGATCCCAATCTGCAAATGGATTCTATTTTGTCAAGCTTGGTTGGAACTAAGGACTCACACGGCTTTTCTTGTTCTTCCCGTTTGAATGGTGCCTTTGGCCTTTGGCCCCATGTTGAACCTCTAAGGGGGCAATGTTGCAGCGATAAGTATTGTTTGCAGGGTTCTGGGAACGGAACGGTATGTACAAGTGAAGCATCATTGTCCCGTCTCTCAGGTGGGAATGATCTAAGCAACATGTTTTCTCTGGTGGGGGAGAGTTTGCGTGACAACCACACCCCTTCCTTTCTGCATTTTTTTCCTCTCCTGAGGTCCTTTCTCCGATGATGTTAGGAGTCACCTTAGCCTTCATTCAGACTTTCCCAGATCTACTCCTAGTCATCAAGTTCCCATTAACTAATACCAGCTAAGGTCTAAGAGCATGACAGTCTGATTGAATCAGTTCATGCTGAGGCGTGAATGACTGATAGAACCAAGCAGTATTTAAGCAGCACGTACAAGGGAAAGTGTCTTGAATTGGTTCATGCTAAGGTGTGAATGACTGATAGAACTGAGCAGCACTGAAGTGGCACTTACAAGTCACAGTCCATTTCTCTGGTTTCTCTTGGAAGAAGGAGCCTTCCAGCCCCTCGACTGTGTCCACACTGCATCTCCGATGCATAGCACACACGCCAGTGCACGGTGCTGCTCAAACCACACACAGGACCGACCGACGGAAAACTGTTGGGGCACATTTAGTGTCATTTGACAGGTGGAGGGAGAGGCATTGCTAGCTTTTTAGACCAGTCCCAGCATCCACGGCAGCTCTGAAAAAAATGATTCCGGACTTGTGGGTCTGGCTGCATTCATTTCACACACCCAGCGGTTCCTGGGTGCACAAGCCGGGGACAGGCAGGGTGACAAAGGTGAACAAGAGACAGACCGTAAAGCGGGATTAAGGTTAAACGTATTAAGTGCAACACAAGAGGTGTAAAACAGCAGCAGGGGTCAGAGGATGAACGAGACCTTCCGATTCGGAGCGTTGGAGACGCCAAGCCTGAGCTGGTTCTTGAAGGTCTGGGACTTACTCCTACCAAGGGCGACCTGGGAAGGAGGATGCGGTGGCCGTAGCACACAGCAGGGCTAACGGGCAGACAGAGGCGCGCCCAGCACCGGGTGCTGCAGAGCTCCGGGGCCCAGGACCTCCCGAGAGAAGACGCGCCAGGTAAGGGGCTGGGCAGCGGGAGGGCCGGGTGGACAGGTGAACTGCCAAGGCTCACCGGGTGCGCCAAGTGCCAGGCGGGTCCTGAGGAATGTGCCCCATTTGCCTGGCTCCTTGGGGACTCCAGGCATTGGAACGAGAGCCCTGTCGCCTGCCAGCCAGCAGATGTGGCCCATGAATAAACATCCCCGCGGGGTCGGGGTGGGGGTGGGGGCGAATAATAAAGTGAAGAAAGTGGTGGGCTGCCCCTCCGTGGCCCCCTCCCCTGCTCCCAGGGCCGCAGACACGCTGGCCTGGAGGGGCGGGCTCCGCCGTCCTCGCCCGAGGCCGCCGGCCCCGCACATAATCCGGGTGGATTTGCCATCTTGTGACACAGCCAATCAGTTCGAGGGAGGGGACGGCAGGAACGCCTCTCCTTTCACGCCACAAAAGGATTTTCGTCCCTTGAGAGCACAATGAAAAAAAAAAAAAAAAAAAAAAGCCAATCAAGGCGGGATCAGCTGTGGGCTGGTCGCCGCTGATCGGTCTCTCCCAGAGGGGGGTGGGGGGGACATATTGGTCCGTGTGGGAAACCCACAGCCTCAGCTTCTCACACATTGTTCGCCTCCTCTTCAACGGCACCCCCTCCCCACCCGCCCATGCCCTCCCCTCTCCCCTCCCCAAAGCCGTTAATGCCACAAAAGATACTTTCCCCATTGTGCCCGGGACAGCTGAGAGGTCCCAGGGAGCCCTGCACAGCTCTGCGTCCTCTCTGGGGACAAGGGGCCCGGACCATCCAAATGGAGAGCGGGATGCTTATCATACAAAGGAATTAAGCCCACTTGGGCTCTTGCGCTAATGTAGGGCTGTGGGGGGTTAAATGCGGTTACATTTTCATTAGGTGTTTAGGCAGCAGGACCAGACATTGCTGTGCAGTCCCCCTCCCCCAGCAGGAAGGTCAGGGCAGGTGGGGCGGGGTGAGGAGGGGACCGCCAGTGTTACAGCCTGGTGCAGGGGAGAAAGCAGGAAGGGGAATGCTACGGGTGTTCTCTTGGCCAGAGAGTTCCCATCGAAGGGAAAAGTCACGTTCTCGCCGAAGGAGACACGTTAGAATTGTTGGGGAGGCGAAGGGCTGGTGGGTGGCAGGGGCCAGAACGAGGCCCCTTGTGACTAAAACCACTTTCTAGGGAGTCCCGTCCGTCCCCAGGCTAGTCCAAGGCTCTGCCCAGGTACATGGAAGGTTCTAATGCCCCCGCGAGCCTGTGTGGAGCACGGGGGAGTTCTAGCATAGGAGAAGGGGTGGGAGACTTCGTTCTGCTACTGTGTCCTACCGCCCCCCACCCCACCCCGTCCTGTGTCCTGCGTACCAGCCTCTGTGTGACTCCCTGAACCTCAGTTCCTTTTTCATGCAAAACGGGGATAAAACCTACCTTTGTGATTCTTACCATGTGAAGGTAAAATGGGTGCTCAAAAGGGACAAGCCTTCGTCCTATCCCCCGCCACCCCCACTCCCGGCTACCCGGCTACCTGAAAGGGAGATTAACAAAGCAATGACAAGAAGGCGGGTGGGCTCTGACCCAGGGGCCGGGTCAGGTCTCCTCACTGAAGCCCAGCGAGCCAGCCTCCTCAGCCCGGGAGCAAACACCTCTTGTGTCTCCTCCTGGGTTTCCCTCAAGGCTCCGTCTGGAACTCGGCTGCGACACTACACCTTCTTGCTGTGACCTCAGTCCGCTCAGACAGTACACCCTCCCGCCCCTGAAAGCCTGGGCATGAATCAACCAACAGGTCAGCTCACAGGTTCTGCTGTTCTGCTCTGCTCTCCGGGCTTTTATTCGAGCATAGTTATGAGGACCTTAATGTGGACAGAGGCCGGGCAGGGCTATGGAGACTTCGTAGGGTTAGAGAGACTTCATGGGTCGAGAAGACTAGGAACCCACGAAGGTTGGCCCGCTGGAGCCTTGGGGTTGTAGGTCTGAATGCTCATTCCTTCATCAAGTCCCAGGATGGCGGTTCTCCATCGTTTCTTACTGCACGCCAGGTTCCCAGAATTATTTAGGAAGGCGAAATAACAAAGTGATGGATGAGAACTGCCACGGAAATGATGCGAGTGGCCTGTTCCGGTTAATAAATGGCAAGGACGTCTCCGCAGTGAGCAGGGTCGGGGGGGAGCTGCATGTTTTACACACTGGGGAGTCACTGCCGGCTGCCCCCCCTTTCTCTCCGGAATAGACCCCCACCCTGTACGCAACCCCCCAGTCCTCACGAAGCAACCCCCTGCCCTGGTGAGGTTTCCGACTCCACAGGACTGCCCTCCAGCCAGAGAGAAGGGCCAGGCTCAGGGTGCCCACAATAAAGTAGCTCCAGCAGGAGCGGTGGCTTGACCAATGGCGGTATCAGAGAATGACCTGTGTGCTGGATGGAGCCGGTGCATTCCAGTCTCTGCATGTCATACTGACTCGTGAAAAAGGAGGAGGAGGAGCAGGAGAAGAAGAAGAATCCAGCTGGGATGTACGTACGTGTGGGCAGAGAGAAAGAGGCAATCAATCCTTAAACTGACCGAGGACGACTGGCTTAGTGCTAACATTTGTCTTACTATGACACACAAGTGGCCAGGTCCTCCGGCCCGGTCACTTTCACTTGTAGAATTGGAGAGTTCTACGGAAATCATTGATGCATCTGGAATATCTAGAACGAGAGAAGGGATTCTACCTCAGGCCAGGTGTCACTCAGAAACATTCTTCATTGCAAATTCACAACCCTGGGCTCTGATATCTAAAATTTTTACTAAGCTCCCTCCTGTCTTTGTCAAATAACTCACGTGATGTTTTTTGATCTTTTATCAGGAACGTCAGGCTCCAAACCAAAATGATTTCGGACGAGAAGCACTGTGGCACTAAGAGGAGGTGTCTAACTTCAACCTGGACTTTTCTCCTCCCTCTGGGTGAAAATGCCTCGCCCCACCGCTTAATAAAATTACAATTAAAACTCTCTCCAGGTGCAATGACAGAGCCCTCCCGAGCAAACTGCTTCCTTGAAGCCAGCAGAGCTCAGAAATTACAACCGGTTTCAGCAATTAAGAGAAGTAAAACATTAAAAGGCATGAGGCAAAGTACATTTGCATGCTAATAGCCCTTCTGTAGTGCTGGAAAGCTGTGTTTTACAACAAAGCAGATAACTTTCCCACTGGAGCCGCGTTAACCCCTGGGTTCTCTCTCCGACTCCTGGCCCCATTCGAGCGTCTAGAATTCTCCTGGCCCCCGTTGGGGGAGACATGGGTTAACTCGGCGGGTCCATCCAGCCACTGTGGCCTACCGCTCTCTGGCTTGGGTACCAGAAAAAAGAGAAAGAGACTTGAAAGTTTTGAATGTCCGCTGGGCTAGAGAGAGGAGGGTGGAAAGGTACACCAGGGATGAAAGGACCCCCCACCCCACCCCAAGAAAACACAAGGGAATGGGCTGGACACAGTCATCGCCATCCAATGAGACTTGAATTTGAATCCGCTTATACTACTTCCTACCCAAGAGATGTCGAACAAGTTCCTAAAGTTCTCGGAGCCCCAGTCTGCTCATTGCGTAGGACGGAATATAACCCTGTGATAGTAGGTGGTAGTTGCAGAGTTTCAGGAGGGATTTTACAAAAAATGTTTGGGTACAATCCCATAAAAAAAAAAAAAAAAATGCACCATGGCTTCATTGGATATGCAAAGCAGTCCTTTTGGTCCATGCAGAAAGTTAATCTTGGAATAAAGGCAGATATGTATTAAAGACTCCTTTTACCCCTACCCTACCCAAAATAGAGGTCACCTATGTTTTGGATCCCTTCAAAGATGGTAATGCTCAGTAGTATAGTAAACCTTGGGATGAGACAGCCCCCAGAAATCAGGAGGAAATTCTAAGCTCTGATTGGAAGACTGGACAGCATTGAACTTAGATTTTGGAGCTAGGTAGGCCTGGTTTTGAGACCTTTTTGCTTTGAAACTACCTGGCTGTGCTATTTGGAACCAACTTCCTCACCTTCCTGTGCCTCAGTTTCCCATTCTCATACATCTGGGGCAAGGATTCCACAAGAAAGCACTCAACATATGTCAATGACTAAGGGTCATTTGTTTGCGTCTCTTTAAAAAATATCATTTTCCTCGTCTTCCCCATGACACACTGAGGGACCGTGCCCAACGTATGTCATGGCATAGATTTCAAGCCAACTCACTGACACCAAGACAGGGAAAGAGGAGTTTCTGTTTGTACCCCAAAGGTCCTCATCCGGCACCGAGGTTCTGCTGATGGGAAAGAGGCTGCTGAAAGGAAACCGAAATTCATCAGGCCCTGGAGAAATATTAATCTGGGTGCTCACGGATGGGCGGTGGTGCGCGCTGGCCGACAGTGGGTGTTCGCTTCCTGTCCGAGCCACCTGTGGGTGGGACCGGCCCGCCAGCCCACCCTGGCCCTGCGGGTGCTCGGCATGACTGCCATCCACCCTCTGCTCTGTAGCTATTTCCAGGTCACTGTCCAGGGCAGGATGAGGGGCGGGGGAAGCAGGGAGACAGATGTGAACCAGGAGACCCCGGTGAAGGAGAGGAGAGGGGCTTTCACTCTGTCCAAAGTTCATTCCTTCCCCTCCCCACCACCCCCAGATTGGTGGTTTTAACCCTGACCGTGCATTAGAACCACAAAGGAAGCTTTGAAAAACCATCCTGGATGCTACTGCCCTTGGTTACAATGCAGTTTTGCTGGGCTAAGTCTAGTACGCGGGTGTTTTAAAATAGCGCTTCAGCGGTTCTGATATGCAGCCTGGCTGGGGAAGCAATGACCCACTTGGAATACCTAGCAAGAGACTCTCCACTCCTTCCTTACTTAAAGAGGGTGCTTAGGACTTTTAAAAATGATTTAACTGGCTTCAAGTGCGGGGTGCAGCCCTCCCCACGAACTTATAATTTCACACATACAAGATTATTCGCTACAGCATAAATTTGTAACAGCGAAAACCGGAGACAATCCAAACGTTATTCTAGGAAAAAATTCATGACATAAATTCTGGTCCAACCTCGACCTAGAATACTATGCATGCATTTAAAAAGAAGGAGAAGACAAAGATTTTGATCGCACTAATATTGAAAGATCTCTAGGAAATATAGAATGCAATAAAATAAATAAATAAAGCAACAGGCAGAACAGTACTTATTAGGTCCTATGGTTTGGATAAGAAGAAAAGGAGAAAGTCAAGAATATACTTTCCCATTGCTCGTATTCATATACAGAAACACTGGAAGAATACACAGGAAATAAATAAAGGTTGCACGGATGGCAGAATGTTTGGGGCCACGGATGGGACTTTTTAGTAGAATGTCTTGATTTTGGAAACATGCGAATTACCTATTTTTATTTAGTTTTATTAATTTATTATTGTTGTATTGCAACACTGCTGGGATTATACACAAAGAACCCCGGAACACCATTTTAGAAGAACCTACGTACCCCTATGTTCATAGCAGTGCTAGTTACAGTAGCCAAGTGCTGGAAACAGCCTAAGTGCCCATCAGTGGATGATTGGGTCAAAACAACTGTGGTGCATTTACACAACGGAATACTACGCAGCAGAAAGGAAGAACGAACTCCAAACTTTTGCGATGGCATGGTTGGAGCTGGAGCGTATCATGCTTAGTGAAATAAGCCAGGTGACAAAAGACAAACACCATATGAATTACCTATTAAAAAAAAATAATAAAGTTCCTAAAAAGTTCGTCAGGTGATCCTAGTGAGTAGTCAGGTTGGAAACACGTATCTAGGGAAGGAGTCAGCTGATCACAACTTGTGGACCAAATCCATTCTGCTCCCCATATTTAAAAAAAATAGACCTGTTATTGTAGAACAATTTCAGATTTGCAAAATTATTGAGAATATAGTTCAGAAGCTTCCTGTGTGTGCCATGCCCAGCCTCCCCCGTTATTAGCATCTGCATCAGCGCAATTATGTCGCAATTAATGACATAATATTGATTGATTATTAGTAACGAAAGGCCATACTTCACATTTGCTCAGTTTTCCCCGAATGTCCTTTTTCTGTTCCAGGAACCTGTCCAGGATTTCACATCGTATGCAGTTACCACGTCTCCTTAGATGTCCCCTGGCTGTGATCACTTCTCGGACTCCCTGCCCCTGTTTTGGGTGACCTTGACAGTTTGCTGTACACCTTCTCAGGCATTTTGCTTCCTGTCTCTGAGCGGGGAGTTGTCCAATTTTCTCTTTTCATGATTGCCCTGGGAAAGTGTCAAGTGCCAGTCTCATCGCATCGTTTCAAGGGGACATACTAGCAGCAAGGTCGCTGTTGATATTAACCTGAGGTAGGGCTCCTCAGGTTTCTCTACTGCGTTCTCTTTCCCCGTCCCTTTGCATGTTGTCCTCTTTGGAGGAAAGTTACTGTGCCCACCCCACACTTAAGGCAGAGTGGCTACATAAACCATGTGGACTTCTTTTGCCAAGAGATTTTTGTTTACTCAGTTACTTCTTTGTATTGCTATGCATGCATGGGTATTGATTTCATACCTTGGGTTGTACATAGTATCACTCCATTCTCTTGCTCAATTAGCCTGGACCATTGGGAGCCCTTTCCACTGGTTCCTGTAGGTCTTTGACATGTTGCTGTGGCTGTTGTTGGCGTGTGGTTTGTTGTTGTGGTGGTGGTGTTTGCTGATTACTTTCTGGCACTCCAAGATACTTGTGTGCATACTAACCTGGGTATATACACATATCTGTAAATAGTTCTGTACAGAGTCACCGGTATCTACGTTAAGTGAAACATGAGTTCACACTTACTGATGTCTCCAACTGTGACCAACGGCCACATAGGTCATTCTAGCTTCCCCTCCTTGCTTCTCAATCACCATCTTCCATTCCAGCATTGCAAAGTCTGGTTGCCACCATCATCCATCCGTTGACTCAATTGTTCAACGCTGGTGTATACACAGGGCTTCAGGATGGCCAACTCACGCGTCTGTAGCCTCTTAGACTCCACTCAATTCCGGGATTACTTAGGCCAGTACTTTGTTCTCAATCCCCATTCACTGATGTGCTCACATTTGCAAAACGTTGAGATTCTTCGCCGCATTTAGCATTCCATCCCGGAATGCCCCTGCACTCTTAAACGACTTTAAGAAAATTCTATGAAGCGTACGCTTGGTGCTGTGAAGTTACGTGGGTCGTGGGTTCTGGGAACTGCTTCACGTCTTGTATTTAATCATTGCAGTATTGGGCAGAATGACTTTACTGCCCTAAAAAATCCCCTGTGTCTCACCCTTCAACTCCCCCCGCCCCCCTGAAGGCCTGGCAAGCCCTGGTCTGTTAGCCATTTCTATAGTTTAACCTTTTCCAGAATGTCCTATAGCTGGAATCGTACATTTTGCAGCTTTTCCAGACTGGCTTCTTTCACTCACCAACATGCTTTTAACATCGATCTCTGTCTTCTGATGGCTTGATGACTCATTTCTTGCTGCTGCTGAATAATATTCCATTGCATCGATGTACCATCATTTTTTTTTTTTTTTTTTTTTTTAGCGACTTGCCTACGGAAAGATGTTTTGGTTATTTCCAGTTTTTACCAATTGTGAATAAAACTGCTATTCATAGGCAGATTTTTATATAAGTTTTCAAAGCAGTGGGGTAAACCCAGGAGTGTGATGGCTGAGTTTAGGGTAAGACTGTATTTAGTTTTATAAGAAACTGCCAACAGTTTTTTCAAGGTAGCTCATCATTGGCAGCCCCTCCAGGGATGAAAGGGAGTCCCTGTCCCATTCAGGACTCTCCTGTCCTCAAGCTAGTGTTGTAACCTCTCTTCCTGTGCAATCTGCATTTCCCCAGGGCACGCAGGGCTCCTGATGGGTCTCCTTTCCTGCTCTTGGAGTGTCAGAGCTGGATGACGGCTCCGAGAAAGGGCTGGTGGCCCCTCCTGTGTCCGGCAAGGCGAGATGGCTTCCCTTCCTAGAATCCAAGCTGACACAGCCCACCGCTCGGCGGCGGGGCATCTGCAGACGCTGCCCCAGCCTGGCTTGTGTCCTTCTTCCTGGAAAACCTGCAGACGCCTTCCCTGCACGTCTCAGCGCAGGGCTGGGCAGGAGGGAGCCTGATCAAAGGCCGAAGCGCCTGCCCGACCTGCTGCCCGGCCCCGCACCCAGGACACATGCAAACGGCCACCTAGTTTCCACCCTCTCCCACAGTCTCCCCACACACACCCGGGACCCTCTAGTGTCTTCCAACCAAAGAGGCACCTACCACTCCTGGGGGGCCCGGGGGGAGGGCGATGAAAGGAGACTGGCTCCCTAACGGAATAAGAGGGCGATTCTCCGCTGCTCTCCAGCTTTGGGCAGCGGCTCAGCCCCCATCCCCCTGCGTCCAGATCCCTTCTGAAGGGCAGGCTGAAGTGTGGAGGGCTAAGTGGATTAGCCCTCTGCCTGGGCAGGGCTCTGCGCAGCTAAGGCCGGCATCCAACTGCCCACCCAATGTGCTCAGCTTGTAACCCGCAGCACGGGCATGCGTGACCAGTCACGGACCGGGACCCCGAACTGGGTCAGCATGCGCTCTGGAATGTGTGCCCGCAGGGCTCACCGCGGGCTGAGGGCCCTTGAGTGTGTCCTGTTCCCTGTGGGATCCCTGACACCTGGCCCAGTGTCTGGCCCGGCACAGGTGACCAAACGCATCTCTACTGAATGACAGACGTGATCTACACAATCTCCCTGAGCTGCCACCAAGCGAGATCAATGCATGGCGATGGGCAGCAAACCCATGACCCTGGCCACTTCCCCATGCTGCACTAACTTGGGCCAGCAAGGGCCTGAGACAGAAGCAAAACGCAGGAAGGGCCTGGCGAGAACCAAGGACGGAAGAGGGTAGCAGGGCACAGGGACCCCCTCGCCAGCCGCACTGGACCAGACCGGCCGGCTGATGCACGAAAGCTTAGAAGACTCTCTGTGGGCAGAAAGGGTCTCGGGCCATTTTAAAGCAGGCATTTCGCTCTGTGAGTCCGGATTAAGATGGGAAGCTCTAAACATCAGCTCGTGAAAAACTCCCAAGTAACCGTGTCGATTCCCACCACAGGAGCTCTGGGATAGCCAGCATTATTTTATCATCATCTTCCTCCTCCTCCTCCTCCTCCTCCTCATCTCTGGCGCTGTTGCTGTTGTTGTCATTATTTCTGGGACAGTTGCCACCGTTTGCTTCTCTAACTCACTTTTCCCTTCTGCTTAAACTTCTCCCTGGAACCGCTCAGAGAATCAGAGTTACCAGCACTACCCATCCCCCCCAGTGTGGTGAAAGAAATGCGTATGATTCTATAGAGAGAGACAGATCTCCGTCCCGAGACAGGACAGGGCTTCTGCAGCTGCAAAGTTATAAACCCATAAATAAAGTTTATGGTTAAACTGGCCTGACCCAGCTTCGCCCCTCGGCACAGAAGCAGTATCTTGTCATTAGTATGCAGAACACATCAGCCTAATGTCTGCTCATTGTTCTCAGCCACTCTGCTCTATAAATCTTTGGCCAGGGTGGAGTGGGGAGGGGGGGCAGCGTGGGGGGCAGACAGAAAAAGGGTCAGTGGAGGGGAGGGGCAAGGGCTGCTAGGAGCCTTCGTTGCTGAAACCCAGTCATGTTCCCTGGTGGAAGGGAAAGTCACAAGTCACAGAAAATAAACCTTATTTTCCTCAGGAGGCCGTGGGGGAACAAAATCGAATTCCTAAGATGAGAACTTTTTAAATGTTCCTTTTTTTTTTTTTTTTTTTTAATTCGACACACAAGGTCAAAGTTATCTGTCATATGATTTGACTTAAGAAGCAAAGTCCCCTGCTTTTCTTGCTGCCTATTTTTTTTTTTTTTCACTGTCGTTGCTGTTTTGAGGGGTGTGTTGTTGGGGTTGTTTGTTTGCATTTGAAACAGAGGACTGGCTCCCGCTCATCCACACCACATGGGAGGCCCTCCCAGAGGCTGGGGAGTGGGGAGGCGTTTTCAGTATCTCCATCCTTGGCAGTTAGTGGCTGCTGCGTGGAAAGACTCCGTTTTGTGCCAGTCCGGCTGAGGAAGGCGTAAAAACAAACAGAAAACAGGATGAACAGGTGGGCGGGGACGCTGACCTTGAAAACCACCCTGAACTAGAAACTATTCAGGGATGACTTCGTTTGCAGAAGGTGAGAGGCTCTCCTGGCCTGAGCTACCTCTTCACCTGCCTCTCTGGTTTCAAGGACAGACGTATAAACCCGGACCCTGATGGTATCCTGCCCAGGGACACTGCTGCTAAAGTGGGGACAAGAGAGGTGGGTTCTGGGAAAAGAGTGGCCCCTGACACCTGCTGCTGCCTCTGTGCTTTCACACTTTGGTGCCAAGGGGACACCTCCTCTTGGGCCACCGTCTGGGGAGACAGAGCCTACCTGGGCCCTTGGGAAAGGTGCCGTAGTTCTCACCAGGCCTTGAATGGCCCGTGTCAGGGACAACGGCTGGGAAGAGCAGAAGCTGGAAAAGCAGGCCTGGCCCTACATGGTGGAGATGGCCCATCCCCCAGCCTGCTTCTTGAAAGATGGTTAAAAAGAACCCGGGGTCAGCCTTGACCGAGACGTCAGAAGCAGCGTCTTGCAGACTCCGAGTGGAAGAGGGGCAGGCCTACCACTGGTCCCCGGGGGCCCATGCAATCCTTGAGGGTGGTGCCTGGAAGCCCAGGGGTACTTTTGAGGTTTGCATTTGAGTCTTTTATTTAAGAAATAGTTGCTTTCTTTCCTCTAGAGTCTCTCAATGCAGCATAATGACACTGGGGCTGCATCATTCTTACGTGTGTTTTATGTGTGCCTGTGTGTGCATGTGTGTCCCTTGGGTGTGTGTATGGGCATTGCAGGGCACTCAGCAGCATCCCTGGCTTTTACCCACAAGATACCAACAGCATCCCCCACTCAACTGTGATAACCAAAAATTGCCTTGGGACATTGTCTAGTGTCCCCTGGGGGGCAAAACTGCCCCCAACGTGGAACCCACAGCTCTACAGGTCTTCTCCCTTTTGCCTCCTCAAGTCACTGCCATCAAGGTTGACCTTGCCGGCCTTCCAAGGGCCTTCCAGGACCGGCAGAGGGAGAGGGCCCTGGGGAACATGGTGAGGGGAGAAATACAAAGAGGGGTGCCCAGCTTCTGACCTTGGAGACTTGGTTCTGCCAAATTTTAAGCTCCCCCTTAAAATGGAGACCAAAGAGATACAATGAGGACGATCACTTTCTGCCGTAAGTGTGTCCCGTGTTGTACCGGGGACAGGCTTATACGAAGAAAGTATTGGTTGTTTATCCGGAAATCAAATCCACCTGGGCGTCCGGTAGCTTGTCTGGCAGTACAGACTCCAGGTAGGGGCGCTCACACAGGGAAACCCCAGAGAGGGAGCAGATGTTCTCACGGTGCAGGGATATGTCCTGTCCCCGGAGCAGGACTTGACCTGTAATCAAAAGCGCGCTCAAACGAACCAGAAAAGGTGGACCTCGCCTTAATCCCTCTGCAGCGCTCTCGAAATTCAGGCCGGACTGGAAGGCCCGAGAGTGGTCGGAACGCCTCCATTTCTCTGTCCCCTAAAGCAGCCCCCGGTGGTCCGTGCACGCCCGCCCTGGAGAGCCCCGCCGCGGCCTGGCTGCAGACAGGAAGCGTGACGGTGGGCGGGCGGGTCTCTGCCAGGCTTCATCTGGAAGGAGAGAGGCGACCACTTCATAAATCCACAAGGTGCAGGCACGTTTTCTGCTGCAGCCGGAGGGGCAGGGGGGAATCTCTGCTAGCCCTTTTCTCTGTCATCAATCTTGCCTCCTCTTTGAAGGAGAAGGACCATTACTCAAGGCCTGACAACGTGAAAAGAGGGGAGGAGGGGCTGGGGAGAG